>VYZP01036069.1:764-44384 GCA_013400635.1 Hypocryptadius cinnamomeus
GGAGCTGAGGAGCGGGGCCCGGCCATGGCGTCTCACCCCTCTCCCTGTTCTCTCGCAGGTGGTTAAAGGGAACCGCGGCAGCGTCTCGCTGGAGAGCCTCGACTTCTTCGGGAACAAGGAGGGAGCCCCTCAGGGATCTGCCGAGGAGGGCAGGGGGCTCGCAGGGGCTGAAGAGGAGGTGAAGCAGCAGAAGGATGGAGCAGGGAAAGACGATGGAAAGAGGAAAAGAACGGCAGAAAGCAGTGACGGGAAAAGAAAAAAGAAAAAGACACGAGGTATCTGTACACACACACGTGTATCCCTGGCAGAACCATCAAAGAATCCCAGAATGGTTTGGGTTGGAAGGGACCTTAAAGCCCATCCAGTTCTGGGGTCCTTGGCTGGCCTGGTTCAGAGTTGATCTCATAACTGGGCCAAGATTCAGTGCTGAGAGCTGGGGATATGGTTGCCATCCTTCTGGAGTCTTCATTAGTTTTATTGAGAATGAGAGAAAAAAGGTTCTGAGATTTTTTTGTCTCCAAATAATGCCTGCCTGTACTTTACTAAACGAAATTTTAATTTGTTTGCATCTTCCAGGAGCAGTGTCAATGCCAGAGCTGACAGAAAACAATGGAATAAAGTGGATGTCCTCTCTGGAAGCAAAATTTGAAGATGCAAAAGACAAAAAACCTACTGCAGAGAAGCTTGAACGCTTGAGGAGAGAAAAGGTGGGAGCAGGGAATTCTGGTGCAACAAGAGGTGCCTGCTGTTCTGTGGGTGTTTGATCCAAAACTGAGGTTTATTTATGGTGAATCCTCACTGGAGGAGGGTGAAGGAGTGTGGGGGGAAGACCCAGGAGAGGAATCCATACATGGTGAGTTTTATGGTGTAAATGGAAAAGAAAGAGTTTGTCTTTTGCCTCGTAGGTCAATCGCTTCAGGCACCAGCACAGGATCAGCATTCAGGGAACAGATCTCCCCGACCCCATTGCCACCTTTGAGCAGCTTCAGGAGGAGTACAAAGTCCACCCTAAAATCCTGGAGAATATCCAGGCTGCAGGCTTCCATGTGCCAACAGCCATCCAGATGCAGGCAATTCCTGTCATGCTGCACGTGAGTCCTCTGGGGCTTCAGGGATCCTACAGATTCTGGGGTCCTGGCTGCCTTGGTGGCACTTTCAAAGCTGGATCAGCTTCACCCAGATTGAAAGCTTGGCTTTTTCAGTTTTCCTCATCTATGCTTTTCCTGAGGTATTTTGGGTCAGTTTGCAGCATTGATATTTATGGGATTTGAATTTTTACTCTTTTTTTGTTTTGTTTTGTTTTCCCTGCTGAAATAGAAATTTTGTTTTTTCCTTGCAGGGTCGGGAGCTTCTGGCTTCAGCTCCTACAGGGTCTGGAAAAACGCTGGCATTTTGTATCCCTCTCTTGACACATCTGAAACAACCCAGGAACAAAGGATTCAGGGCTCTGATCATATCACCCACCCGAGAACTTGCCAGCCAGGTGTGTGTTGAGGGAATCTCAGCCTGATGGGCTGCAGTGTTTCCACTCTGCATCAGCAAAACAGCAGCTTAGTAAATATTTTTTTCCTTTATTGCCCTCACATATCAGAGAAAGCTAATTTAAATGTTTCTTTCAAGTCTTTTGACTTCTGTGGAGTAGGTACATATCTATTATCTGAGTCTAATCTCAATGATTAGATTAGAGGCTCAAGATTCTTTGATCATATTTTAAACTGCCCAATGCTCAGGTGCTCTTAAAACCTCCTTTCCTACTTGAGATTGCTACAAGAGATTTATCTGTCCCAAACTTGGAATTTCAAGGGATAACTTTATAGCAAAGCTGTGTTATTGAAATGAAATAAAAATGACACCTTTGGGCAGTTTTTATTCATGTGCAAGAGGAAGCCACATATGGTAGTGATGTGAATAGTGCCTGTTAAAGAGCTGCATTTTATTGTGCTAAGGAAACCAGAGAGCTTTCTCTTAGCACTGAAATCAGGCTGAGGTTTGAAGCTCTAGCTTCAGGATTAGGTTGCTCAGCAGCTGTGGCTGCCCCTGGCTCCCTGGCAGTGCCCAAGGCCAGGCTGGACAGGGCTTGGAGCAGCCTGGGACAGTGGGAGGTGTCCCTGCCATGGCAGGGGGAACTGGATGAGCTTTAATGTCCCTTCCAACCCAAAGCATTCCATGACTCCACGGTGGCCAGCAGGTTTTTGGTTAGAAAAGCTCATCAGCTGAGTTTGGAAATCCAATCTCTGCTGCCTTTCAGACCCACCGGGAGCTGGTGAAGCTGGCAGAGGGCACAGGCTTCAGAATCCACATGATCCACAAGGCAGCTGAGGCAGCCAAGAAGTTTGGGCCCAAGTCTTCCAAGAAATTTGGTAACTGTTCTAACGGCTGAAGTGCTTCTAAAAAATTAAAAAGTGTCACTGACCTTTCTCTTTGGGCTGTGTGGGTTTAAAGAGATGGTTAAAAAGTGGCAGGGAAGAAATGGGAAGTGAGAGGCCATGGACTCTGCTAAACTGTGCCTCTGGCACATTGGGTTGGATCTGGTGTTTCTCAGGGCTCTGTTTGTTGTGTTTATTTTGTGCCTTTCTTTGACATTTTGCTTCTTTTCTTTTAATAGATATACTGGTTACTACTCCCAACAGACTCATTTATTTGCTGAAAGAAGATCCTCCAGCCATAGACTTGAGCAGGTAGGAGAGTCTGTTTGCAATGTGCTCTGCCACTCAGAAGTGGCTCTCCTGAATATCAAACCTCTTGTTCCTAGCGTGGAGTGGCTGGTGGTGGATGAGTCAGACAAGCTGTTTGAGGATGGGAAGTCAGGATTCAGGGACCAGCTGGGCACAATCTTCCTGGCATGCACCTCCCACCTGGCCAGGAGGGCCCTGTTCAGCGCTACCTTTGCCCACGACGTGGAGGAGTGGTGTAAGCTCAACCTGGACAACCTTGTGCTGGTGTCTGTTGGGGCAAGGTAGGTGTTGTCTGCTTGTTTTTTAAAAAAATTTCCTGGGAAATTGTTTTCTTTGCATCATCAGCCTGCTTGGTTTTGTGGCTGTTGTTAGTCAGCACTGCAGGTTGTTTGCCTCCGGAGAAAATTGTGTAGGCACGTAGATCTTTCTCTTGTGTTCAATAAAGTGTTCTTTTCCTTTGCCAATTAGTTTATCATCAAATAAACATCAATCTTAGGAGCATGCACTGGTGAAATAGGTTTTGTTGTGCAGTATTTCTCATCCACCATGTTACATTTTTATGGGGTTATATATACTACATATATTTATTAATATATAAGTTTTTGTTAATGTATATTAAAAATACTAAAGTGTTTCTGTTGGATTTCTGGTTTCAGAAACTCTGCAGCAGAGACAGTAGAACAAGAGCTGCTGTTTGTTGGATCTGAGACAGGAAAACTAACAGCAATGAGAGAGCTTGTTAAAAAGGTATTTTGGAGAGACTGAGCATGTTGTTTTTCCTGTTCAACTGAGCTATGGTCTGTCAGAGACTCCCAGTTTCCCAGGTCAAACACTTCTCACATGTTAAACCATTGCCCAAATCTGCTGTGTCTCAGTTTCTGCAAGGAAAAGGACTTTGGAACCTCAGATAAGCTTACTCTTTTGCAGGGTTTTGCTCCTCCAGTCCTTGTTTTTGTACAGTCTATTGAGAGGGCTAAAGAGCTTTTCCATGAGCTTATTTATGAAGGCATCAATGTGGATGTCATCCATGCAGACAAGACTCAGCAACAGGTAGGAGGATTTTATTTATTTTTAAGAAATGCTTTAGAAAGAAAGGTAAAAGCAAGAGTGTTGGAATGTAACTCCAGGTAACTGTGGCACCAAATTCCTGCAGGTTTTTGTTCAGAGGTTTAGTTTTATTCCTTAACATCATGACAACTTTAAGGAACAAGTTCACTTCCTTTCTCAATTTGCTGTTGGGACTGTTTCCAAACATCTTTTCTGTTCTTTTCCTAGAGAGACAAAGTGGTGCAGAGTTTCAGAGCTGGGAAGATCTGGGTGCTCATCTGCTCGGCCTTACTGGCTCGAGGGATGGACTTCAAAGGTGTGAACATGGTCATCAATTATGATTTGCCAACGAGTGCAGTGGAATACATCCACAGGATAGGTGAGGCTTGGCTCACAAATCACCTCCTTTTCCCCATTTCTGAGGTCTTGAATGTAGAATGTCTTGTTTTTGTCAGCACTCTGTGAACCTTATTGAGATGTTTCAGACATAGCTGTGCTTTCATTCACTGGGAGCAATGTTTGGGGGTTGGATGCCTGGTATATCCTTGGTGTGTGAACATGCATCAAGAGGCTGGGGCTGTGAGGAGGAATAAAGGGAGATGTCTGAAGTAAAATCTTTACTCTGCAAAATGTGTGCTTGGCAGGTCGTACTGGAAGAGCAGGACACAGAGGAAAGGCAGTCACTTTCTTTACAGAAGATGATAAACCTTTGTTACGGAGGTAATATGTCTGGATTACTAATGGCTTTATTTCTTGCTTTAAAAAAAATCACCACAAAACAAAAACCAACAACAAACCAGCCGGTTTGTTGAGTTTGCTGTTTTCCACAAAAAAATATTTATCACTGGGTTTGATCTCTTCCCTCCTCTCCTTTCCAGCATTGCCAACGTTATCCAGCGAGCTGGCTGTCCTGTGCCAGAATACATAAAACATTTGCCCAAACTGCAGAGGTATGTTCATTTGAGCAGTTAACCAGTCTTTTAATCAGTGCTTTTTAATGACTTATGGTAGTTTCTAGAACTAGAAACCCTAGTAATTTCACCTTTCTTCACTAAATGTCCTTCTCAGCAAACAAAAGAAGAAATTCATTAAGAAACCTTTGACAAGAGAATCCATTTGTACCACCCCAAAGTGCTTCTTGAAAAAAGGCAAAAGAAAAATGTAAGTAGGTTTTGCTGAAGAGGAGGTAAGAAATGCTGTTTATCCAGAAACAGCCCAGAAAATTTAAGCAAAGTAACAGATAACTTGTTTGGATGAACCACCCAGTCATAATGGTTTAAGTGATGAAGTTTTAGTGTCAGTATCTGCTGGAGCTTGGATTAATGACAGCATTTTGCCTTGTGTGGTGCCATGTGTCAGGTGACAGCAGCCTGAATTTAAACCACTGGTTGTGTTCAGGTGTCTTGATCTCCAATGTGTTTCTTGTAGGAAAACCACAAAGGAAAATACTAAGGGAAAGAAGAAAGGTAAAGAAGACAAAAATGGCAGTAAATTACAGACTGTTGCAGAAAGCTGAATTCAGGCTGGTGAGCTGGGGCTGACGCCTCTGTCTGTGCTGGAACAGAAGAATGAAGATGGCAGTGATGGTGAAAGGGGAAGAACATTCCTCATGTTTCCTTTGGGGTGAGGGTAGAGGTTTACATGCTAGAAAATCTCTACTGCAATGCCAGAAGAGAATTCCTGGATGCTTCTTACAGAAGCTGGAGCATGTGCTCGTGCAGTGAATGCCGTGTATTTCTGAGAGTAGTTCAAAACCAGCATCAGTTTGTGTTACTTTCACAGAAAATACTGTCTGTATTCAAATCGCCCCAATACAGTTTGTAGACACTTCCAGGAGATTCAGAGACAAAAACCACACAATGTTTACTGTCAGGTTTGATAAATGCAACTGTCAGAGATTTCCCTGGACACTTCAAAAAAGCCAGAACAAGCCCACTTGTATGTGAAAATAAAGCCTGCCCTACTGTTTTTATTCTATAAAATTGTTTTGAAATAAACTAATACTTTACATGTCCATTAATTTTGTACGGTTTTATAACTGAGCCTGAAACTAGAATAAACAAGGTCATAAGATGCTAATTCAGAGCCCTGTGTGTCTGTGCAGCCTCGGTGGAACAAGTCTGCAGGCAAAAAAGGCCCAGCTCTGTGCATTTTCCCTCTCTTCACCTGCCCAGCATGTTTTCAGCCCACCCTGCTTTTGTCACCAGAATTCCAGTCAGGCAGGAATGGCTTCTTTGCAACTACAATCCTTTAAGGAAGAATTTCTGCACAGGATTGTCTTGGTTTAATCTAGTTTGGATGGGGCAGCCTCAGCACCCTCACAGGGAGGAATTTATTCCAAATATCCCATCAAACCCTCCCTCTGTCGCTGTGAATCCATTGCCCCTTGTCCTGTCACTTCAGGATCTTGTCGGATGTCCCCAGGTGACCCCTGGGCGGCACTTTATTTTCCTTTTTTTGGAAAAGTGGTGGTTTGGATGCTGGAAACTGGGAAGCTGGGGCCACTCATCCCCATCCAGGCCGTTCCCGGGTAACCGGGGGGTAATGGGGATGAGGAACCGAGGGGCTGTGGAACCAAAGAATCAAGGGGTTGTGGGGCTGTGAAACCGAGAACCCGAGGGCTTTGGGTCAGTGGAACGGAGGAATCGAAGGGCTGTGGGGCTGTGGAACAGAGGGGCTCTGTGGGTGTGGAAGCGGGGAGCTGTGGGATCGTGGGGCTGTGGAACCGAGGGGATGTGGGGCTGTGGAACTGAGGGGATGTGGGGCTATGGCTCTGTGGGGCTGCGACACGGAGGAGCTGTGGAACTGCTCATCTGTGGGGCTGTGGAACGGAGAAACCGAGGGGACGTGGCTCTGGGGCCGTGTCTCTGTGGAGCTGTGGAATGGAGGAACCGAGGGGCCGTGGCTCTGTGGAACGGAGGAACCGAGGGGCCGTGTCTCTGTGGGGCTGTGGAACGGAAGACCCAAGAGGCGATGGCTCTGTGGGGCTCTGGCTCTGTGGAACGGAGTAAGCGAGAGGCCGTGGCTCTCTGGGGCTGTGGAACGGAGGAGCCGAGAGGCCATGGCTCTGTGGGGCTGTGACACGGAGGAACCGAGGGGCTGTAGAACGGTGTAGCGGCGGGGCCGAGGGCGGTGCCTGCCCGGGCCGGCCCCGGAAGCNAGGGCAGGGGGGTCAGGGCCCAGGTGGGCTGTGCGGGGTTTCTGCCTGCGGTGTGGGGGTCCCAGGTGGGGTGCGTAGGGTCTCAGGTGTGGTACATCCTGGGTGGGATGTGGGGGTCGCAGGTGTGGTACGGGGGGACTCAGGTGAGGTACGTGGGATCTTGGGTGGGGGTCCCGGGTGGGGTTCGTGGCTTGTCAGGTGAGCTTTGTGGGGTCTTGGGTAGGGTGTGTGGCTCTCAGGTGCAGTGCCTGTGATCCTGGATGGAACATCAGGGACCCAGGCAGGATGTGGTGGGGTCCTGGGTGGGGAGGTCCCAGGTGTGTTGTTGGGAATGCAGCCACTGTAGCTCTGCCTTTTGACGAGATTTATTCACATTTTTGGGGGCCCAGCTGATCTCCCCCGTGTGTCCAGGCTTGGGCAGTTGTGCCCCACTCCCCATCAGGCTCTGCAGCTGCAGTCTCAGATATTGGGGTGGGAAGGGTTTGGGGGTGCTGCCAGCCCCGCTCGGTGCCGCCGGTGTTGGCAGCAGTAAATGTTCCTGTCACTGCCGGCCAGGTCTGTCTGTGGCCTCCTGGGACCCAGCCTCCCTGGGGACCTCCCTTTTCCCCTCCTTCTCACAAAGGGCACCTTGCCCACGGGGAGGACTGAGGAATCCTGTCAGGAGAAAAAAAAAAAACAGTGTTAAAAGAGATGTTGTGTTTCTGGAAAGGTTGGAAAACTGGATTTCGCTGCCTTTGAAGACTCTAGTAATGTTTTTTTTCAATGTAGGTTCTCGTCTGCTATTTATCTCTTGTCCTACTTCCAGAGAGGCTGAGGCAATTTTGCATTTGACAATTAAGCTCATTGAGTTGTCTTGGATATCTGAATCCCACTGGTTTGTCAGTGTTATTGGGAGTGTTGTCACTGTTGTCAGTTTCAGAAAGAAAGGTTCTGAAAAAGACAAGGATTTACAAATCACCATTGCCCATTCATAGTATTTTGGTTTCTTTGAGGACAAAGTCTGTAGGTAGAGGAAAAGTTCTGTTCTGTGTCTGTGTGGGTTCTTTGCTTGATTTCACTTGATTTTTTGTGCATTTCTGCCATTAAAAATACTCTGACAGTCTGTTGCATCGATGGATTTGTACTGCTTGGGAATTAAGGGGTTTAAAAATCCACTTAGATGGGAAAACATTCTGCGTGGTTGGAGCTGGTACAGTGAAGTCTCCATTCAGAAAAGGAGTTGCCTCTCCCCACACTCCTGCATTTTGGCTGAAGCTGTTGCTTGGTTGGTTTGGGGCTTCTTGGTGCTTTTTTCAAGCTCCATATTTAAAATACTCATTTAGTAGGAATGTACAGATTTCTAGTATTGCTTTAAGAGGTCTGTTGCAGGGTGATCACTTTGTTCCCTTCTCTTTATTGTGTTTGTGCAGCGTTCCCGAGGCGGTCTCACACAGGACCGTCCCTGCGCTGGCTCCCTCTGGGCTGCTTTCACTGATTGCTCTGGGCAATTTTGCATCTCCAAAAAAGCAGTTCAGTAATAAATTCCCATTGGTGGAATGGTTTGTGGCCGTGCCAGCGTGGCTGGTGCTGGCAGTTGCACACTGAATCCTGAAGTGAATCCGTGGTGATCTGAGCGGCGTGTACGGGGCTGTGCTGCCAGAGCTTGCTTTGCTACTTTGGACCAGCTCCTCTTCCAGTGCCCTCTAATCAGCTGAGGGGTTTTTGGTTGATTGTTTCTTTTTATTTTTTTCAGCAGAGACTTATAAATAAACCAGGAGCTCTGTAGAAAGGGATAAATATTTAATAGTTTGGCCTTTACTTGCTCCCAACAAGCAGTGGTACCTCCCGACGCTTGTTCAGTTTACATTGCCTTTGCTGGTTTGGAGAATTCTTGTTGATCAGGTTCCCCAACAAGAAGGAAGCATGAAGCTTAGAACACTTCTAGATGATTAGGAGATCTTCAGAAATTACATTTAATATTTCATCATTCTAAGTCTGTTTGTTTTCATGTTGATACTGTATGCCAAGGAGTGGATTAAAATGACTGAACTGAGTTAAACAGACCTTGGCTGTGGTGAGAACCAAACTCTGCTTGGTTTGGGGCTGAGCTGTGTGAGTCTGCAGAGTTCTTTTTAGGGAGAACCCCACATGGTGGGGTGGAGGATGGCAAGACTGCTGGACCATTGGGAAGCACAGGTGTGTGATAGTTGTGGAAAGAGAAATCAGCACACGGTGCTCAGGGCTGAAGAAGAAGCTTCAGGATGATGAAGATCCTGATTAGAGGATGAAGTGAAGAGCAAATGGGTTGTCTTGGTGACCGTGTGACCTGCTGCCTGTACAGTGAGGAGTTGCAATTTGCTCCTGGATAAATGCATAATTTAAATTCCTTATTTTATCTTAGTGCTCATATTACACAGCTCTTTTATATTTATAAACCAGGTTGGCTTTCAAGACTTCCTGCAGCCATTTCTGATGGGATTTTCTCTTGTACTCTTCGTCAGTTTCTTTTACATCCACTCTTGGAATTGAACATTGAATATCTATAAGTGTGTTTCTCTTCCACAGCACTTTGATGGAACTGCCTGGGACACTGAGTGAGGTTCTTGTTTGGGAAATTGCTGCTGACGTGGGTTTCTGCAAGTTGCTTGCAAATGAGAATTTTAAACTAGGTCCTTTTTTGCTGTTTGGCAGCTGTTTGAGAGCGAGGGCTAGCAATTTCCATTAGGATTTTAGTTTAAATTTTAATGGTTCTTCCTCTAGGTGCACTTGACCCTCGATAGGTGAATGAATGCTTTCTCCAAGACGCTATTTTTGTTGTAATTAGATAACTGAGAAAATAGAAACTCCATTATTTTGTGATACTTAATGTTTTTAAAGGGGGCAAAAAGTGATGGGGTTTTGTGGATAGTTTCTTTTTCTTCAGAAAAGCTGTTCCTAAGCAGCTGAGAAGTGTTCTCTGGTGGTCCTGCTGAGTCAGATACTTCCAAGAGGAGATGTTTACTCATTCCGTGCTTAGCCCACACAACAAACTGACCTGTTCCCAAGCTGTGTGGGTGCTGAAAGTCTCCTGTGGGTGCTGTGGATGAGTCAAAGCCGTGTCAGGGCTGCTGGGAGGATCAGCTCTGTGTTTCCTGGCTCTGCAGCCCGTGACGGCGCTGCCAGGGCGCTGTGGGATCCCGCTGAGGGATAACGTTTTCCCTTGGATGGGATTGGGTTCTGTGGGACCTGCAGGAGCAGCTGCAAGTGCTGACCAGAAGGTGGGAGGCTCCTGGTGGTGCTGCTGACATGGAAGTCGAGGTGGATTTTCCATTTGCACTGATGTGACAGAATTTCACATCCTCTTGTTTTCCTCCTGCAGCTTCATGTTTCCCGTCGCAGGCGGTTTGGGCCCCCCTCAAGGTATGTATCACCTTCACATTTTGAGCACAAAGTTCTTGACTTTGTTTAGACAAATTAGACCTAAACCAGATCTGCAATGGTGTTCAGAGGTGTGATTATTAATTGAACTCCATAGCTGATTTTTGCCCTTGAATTCAGCTCTCTCAAACCTCTGTTGGGAAAACCTCCCGTGTGTTGTTGAAGCTGCGTCACCAGAATCTGGATTAAGGGTCCAGGAAAACTACATCTCCCTTTTTAACCTGAATTGGCCTTTTGGATTCTGGTGTTATTTTGAGTGTGGTATTTCACCTCTCTCTGCTTCACCTCCCAGCTGTGTATGCCCATACTGTGTGGGTGTTGCAAGACCTGGTAAATATTTACAAAGCACATCAAGACCCCAGGACAAGAGTCACAACCTGTGTGGAAAGTATTAATACAATGGGAGAGCCCCAGCCTTAAATTGCCTTTGTTCTCATTCCTGATGCAGTGCTGTTTGTTTAATTAGGGGAAAATATGCAGAAAATTTATGGGGAAAATGGAGAGTTTTTTATTAAAATCCCAGGGACTGATTCATGGATTATTCCTGCCTGTGTCATGCCCTCCTGGAGTGTTTTTGCTTAATTGTCTCATGGTGTGCTGGTAGCAAGTGCATGTTAGTGTTTGTCTCCCAAGACAGCAAAATGTGAGACAGGAAGATACTGGAACATAACACACTTGCTTTATTAATACATTCTAGTGAATTAATACATTCTAGCTTGATTTGTCCAATTTTGTGCACATTTAGGTTTTACTGACAAGTATTGTTGCCATTCTAACACATGTAGTGGGCTAATTAACCTAAAGTGTGCTAATTAACCTACAGACAAGTTATCCAGCCAGGTCAGAGCGTGAAGTTGCTTTGTGAAGGGTTGACTTTATTTCCCAAGATTTATTATCAGAAGCTGCCATTCAAAAGAAACGGGAATTACCATCACCAGTCACCCTGGTTAATTAAATCTTTTTAATTGGAAATGACCCTTCCAAAAATCATATGGGAATCTTTAGGATGGTGGGATAATTCATCAGTTTAGTTACTGAAAAGCCCTGTAATACTTTTCCCTGTAGGCTGACCAGTGTCTAAACTAAGGAGATTCTGTGGCTGCCTGCAGTGTAGCAAATTTTATTATTTTTATTTTTTAACAGTCCAGCACAACTCAGAGTTTTTTACTTTCCTTCACTGGTTTAGTAAACAAAAAAGAACAATTAAATGGGGGAGGCAGAGTTAGGGAAGGGGAAAAAAAAGCTTTTAACATTAACTGGTCACTTGGCTTGTTTAATGTTTCATTGCAGGGATGATTCCGATGCAACAGCAAGGGTTTCCAATGGTTCCTGTCATGCAGACCAACATGCCAGGGATGATGGGAATGAATTATGGCTCTCAGATGCCTCCTGGGCCCATGGCCATGCAGGTGTGTGGCAGTGAAACGTGGGCTGAAACTGCAGAACCCCAGACTGGTTTGGGTTGAAAGGGACATTAAAGCTCATCCAGTTCCACCCCCTGCCATGGGCAGGGACACCTTTCACCATCCCAGGCTGCTCCAAGCTCCATCCATCCTGGCCTTGGGCGCTGCCAGGCATGGGGAGTCCACAACCTCTCTGGGCACCTTGTGCCAGGGCCTCACCACCCTCAGAGGGAAGAATTTCTCTCTGATATCCAATCTAAGCCTGCCCTCCTTCAGGTTAAGGCCATTCCTTCTGTCCTATCACTATCATTTTTCTTTTTCTGTAAAGTAATTTTGTCTTTAGTGCTGCTGTTGCTGATTGAGGAATAAGAATGAAATATGAGCAGATAATACTATGTTTTCTCTCTTTTATTCTATTTTTTTTCTATTTAGCACCATATGTGTTTATGTACAGATTTGCACTTTGCTGAAATTCAATGTTTTTGCATGACTTTCTAACCAAATTGCTGTGTCACAAATGGAATTTATTGTTTTGCCATGTCCTTACACTCCCTTCCCTCCCCCAGCTGCAATTTATTATGTTATTTNAGGGGCTGCTCAGTTTTACCCTGTGACAATGACACCCTTCACGTGTCACCACACAGACTCCACGCTGCTCCTCCTCAGCCCATTTGCTGTGTATTCCCAGTGTTTGCCACTTTTCCCCCATTCCCACCCATGACCCTTATTCCTCATCACTTTGCCTTGTGTGTTCATTCCATTTGCAGATCATCCCACACCATCCCATTGTGCTGTATCTGTTTCCCATTCTGCTTTTCTCGATGATGAAGAATTTAGTGACTTTATGCAAGGGCCTGTTGAAACCCCCAAACTGGTGCCTCAATCCACCTCTCAGCCTTTCCATCCTGCCCCTGAGGCTGGGCAGCTGCTTTCAGAGAGGGCTGTGCTCCAACCTGTCCCTCCAGCCCAGGCTCCAGTGTTATCCACCCTGCATGGTACAACTGGGCAGGTTCCTTATTTTCCTACCTCTGCATCTCCATCCAATACCCATAAAACAAGTAACTCTAAAGTTAACCTGACGTGAAAAGTGTCATAAAAATTATTTCTATATATATTTATTTTTTTTAATATTTATTTTTATTTATTTTTAAAATAAAATATTTATTTATTTATTGAAAAATAATTTTCCTTCAGGAAGAGGTTTGAGCACCAGCAGAAGTTCTTAGAGGAAGAAAGAAAACGCAGGCAGTTTGAAGAGCAGAAACAAAAGCTGAGACTCCTGAGCAGTGTGAAACCCAAGGTATGGCCTGATAATGAGTGGGGTGTTTCTTTCTTCAGGTTTTTTTTTTAATAGCTTTTAATGGGTTGGTCTCTTTCAACAAGGAAATCAGTGGGAATTGCATGAGATGCCAGATTATGGCTTGAAAAATCTCTGGAAGAGTCAGTCCTTTACACACTCTGCCAGCAGCAGGCATTGCTAATTCTGGTACTGAAGAAGTGTGGGTATTGGAAGAAAACTGAGCTGTTCTGTCAACTTACCAAAATTTTTTCTGTGCTGTTTCAGACAGGTGAAAAAAGCAGAGATGATGCTTTGGAAGCCATTAAAGGGAATTTAGATGGCTTTTCTAGAGATGCTAAAATGCACCCAACACCAGCAACGCATCCAAAAAAGCCAGGTTTGTAATTTTCCTCATTTTCCAACCGAAAATAAAACTCCAACATTTGGAATCCTCAGCAGGGGGACTAATTCCAACAAGTATTTTTATTTGGTGGTACAAAATGAGTGGATTAACAGTTTTGTAAAATCAAATGTCATTCTGGCAACGGTTTGTTAGGTCAGGGTATGAGGGTGAAATATTAGATACCAGCCTTTATTAAAATACTAGAAATCTTTAACAGAAAGCCTCATGTGCTAAATGTGAAACATCAAGGAAATTGATAAAGCGTTTGTTCTTTGCTAGTCAAAGCATTAATTAATGTTTTGCAGAGTGCTTTTGAAGATGAGAAGTGGTATTTAAGTGCTAAGAATGATCAAAACCATGTATAAAGACTTGAGTGGAGTGTCACAGCTGGCTGATGTGTTGTTGGTCATGGTCAAACCAAGCCTCTGTTCTCAGTAATTACACTGGCAACAATTGCCACTTAAGACTTCTTGTGGTCTGTAGTGTAGTTTTTTTAGTGTCTAGCCTGAAACAAAGCTTATCTAGGCCAGCTTTTTCCCATATAAAATTTGTGTCTGTGCTGTGGATTCACTCCTTGGTAAGTTTGCAGTTAGAGGTGGTCTCTGACAGCTTCCCTCTGTCTGTTGATTTGCCTGTCCTTCACCAGTTCTGTTAAAATGGGTAACACTGGAAGGGATCAAGCAGAAAATTGTCTACATGAGCAGACATTTCTTTTGTACTTTATGATACATTGCTGAGTTTCTGTGGATAAAACATTCCTTTGAGGGAGAATGTCCCCCTGACAGACCCCCTTATGTCCAGTTTGAAATATTACCTCTGGATTTGTTTTGACCCTGTCTGCTTAAAACAGACAGAGTACTTTCACAGCCAGTGTTAAGAACCAAGTTTCAGTGTTCACATTCTAAAACCTGGGAGAGAAAATCAGTGGTTGGAAGGGGCTGCTCAGTTTTACCCTGTGACAATGACACCCTTCACGTGTCACCACACAGACTCCACGCTGCTCCTCCTCAGCCCATTTGCTGTGTATTCCCAGTGTTTGCCACTTTTCCCCCATTCCCACCCATGACCCTTATTCCTCATCACTTTGCCTTGTGTGTTCATTCCATTTGCAGATCATCCCACACCATCCCATTGTGCTGTATCTGTTTCCCATTCTGCTTTTCTCGATGATGAAGAATTTAGTGACTTTATGCAAGGGCCTGTTGAAACCCCCAAACTGGTGCCTCAATCCACCTCTCAGCCTTTCCATCCTGCCCCTGAGGCTGGGCAGCTGCTTTCAGAGAGGGCTGTGCTCCAACCTGTCCCTCCAGCCCAGGCTCCAGTGTTATCCACCCTGCATGGTACAACTGGGCAGGTTCCTTATTTTCCTACCTCTGCATCTCCATCCAATACCCATAAAACAGGTAACTCTAAAGTGTCTTCTTTTACATGTCACCCTCTGAGCTACACAGTCTTTACTTAATTTGTTGGGGTTTTTTTTTCAGCCTGGCTGGAAAAAATAATTTAGGCAATTAAGCAGAAACCTGCTGATCCATGGGAAAAGATGATTTAAGTCCCCTTCTTGCTTCCCTTAGAACTGCCTGCAAAAGCAACTCATGTATGGATCCAAATACTGCTAAATATACACATGCCTGATCTTAGATGAATTAAATCTTGTGTTTTAGCATCATCCTAAATCTGTAGGGTAGAAAAAGACACAATTGAGATGGTGATATATGAAATAATGATTATGCTGCTGTGGAGCACTTGTGTGCTTCCTCCCTTGGAGGCTGAAGGGATGTTGGTGAGATGAACATGAATTTTGGAGATGTAAGTAGATACTGGGCACTTCTGCTCCTCCTGCCTGGATGATTACACAACAATAATCCTAACACAGGAAATAGTTTTGTGTCTTCCTCCTCTTACTTGTTTTTTGCTTGTTGAGTTTGTTGTGTTTGTGGTAAGTAAAGGGCAGAACCAGGCTCTGAAAGTGTCCAGAGAGGGTGGTGCTGTTGGTCTGAGCTGGGGCCGATCGTCTCTAACTCATCAGTGGTACCAAAAGTACTTCTGTGAAAAGTGTGGAAGTGCAGTCTGGGCAGTTCATAACAAAGTATAAATAATTCCTCCTGCTGTTTATTCAGGCTCTTCCTTGGAGGAGAAAGCCTTAGCTAATGGCTCAGATGAATCTGAACAAGAGCAAACCAAACTTAAAACGTCCGAAGTTGGGCACAAAGCCTCGGCTGCAAGCCAAGCCCATCCCAGTCTCACCAGCAGTGACTGGGGTGTTGTAGGTGGACATGAAAGTGGTCCCACTGCTGCTGCAGAGGTGCACAAGGCTTCAGAACAAAACAGAGCAGTTGAAGAGTGTGGTGAGCAATCAAAACGTTTGACAGAATTTCAGTCTAATGAGATGCTGCTTGGTGCTAACGCTCTGTTCACTAATTCCAAGGCCAACCCTGCGTAATTTTGCTCTGAACGCCTGCTTGAATAATATGTCAGTGCCTCCTGCTCCTTGCTCAAAGTGTAACTGCCATGATTTTGCTCTGAACTTTCTCCATGTCAGTTTATTATTGTAATCACCTTTAACATGTTTGTTTAATCAGGTTTGCTGTTTTAAAATACTCTGTCCTATCTTGGGGAAAAAGAAGTAGTGCTGTCTGAAGATATTTTAAAAAAACTGCTTAGGGAAAGTTACCACTAAAGATGGCCAATGTCATGGTGGGTTTTAATCTTTTAACCTTAAGGGGATAAAATCTTGCCAGGTTAAAACTCTTAGCTAGTTAATACTTGTTTCTCAAGTATTTGCTGCACAGGTAGTCTAAAACTACCTGTGCTTTAGGGGTGAATATTCAAAAGATGGTCTAGAGGAAAACTTAAAACAAGGCTTTGTTCCAGTTTGGATTTTGTCAAAACTGTTGACTGAGTATGGAAGGGGGGTTAAAACCAAAGAATAATGAGATCTGAGGAAGTGGCAAATTTATTTTACTTGGTTGGTGAAATGGAAGGAATTACTTATATTAGAATGTGCTTGGAGTTGTGGGATAATTAGAAATTAGACTCCAGTCAAGAGAGAATCCATGTGGAAGACGAGGAGATGCAAGGGTACTGGGAAAGACGATGAAATCTGAAATTATGCTGATTTTGGTCAGAGCTCCATCCAAGATGAGAATAAAATCTGCTGAGGGAGACTGAGGGGAAGAGTCCACATAGTGGAGAAAGAAATAACCAATTTTCAGGGAGTGAAGTGTGGCAGATCATGTTACTGTAGGAGTGTGGTGTCCCCTGGAGCTGCAGACTGGGAGCAGTGGATACAGGTTTGTGGATGTGGGTACGATCCTGCTGAGGTTCAGTCCCTGGGCTGTTTGTGCATTTCCCAGGGGAGGATGTTCTGGGGGAACATTGTGGGCTTTATGGTAGGTATGGATTTATTTATTCCACAAATAGCCCTAATAGCAGGGAGCTGATGGGAAGCTGAATTTGTTATGACACACAACTGCTGTGAAACTTGAAGACAGTGAGATTTAGGTTCTGTACATCTGGATGTTAAGAGGGAGGCATGTGAAGAGCTCCTTATTTCATTACATATATAACTATAATCTATTACTGCCACATCATTCTAGTTATTATTTCATATTCCTGCAGTATCTGTTTTTCCTCTGGGCACAGTGATTCCTATCTGAAATCTTTGCCTTAAATGCTGAATGGTGCTCACCAGCTGTGGTGTAGCCTCTTAAGATCATTGTGCTCTGTATCCTAATACAACTGTTTTTCTTACTGAATGGAATTACTTTAGGAGTTGGAGTGTTCCCTCCCCAGGACCCCATCCAGCAAATTATGCCTCCCTGGATTTACAACGACAGCTTGGTCCCAGGTAAAGCAACCAGTGGGCATTTGGCCAGGTGGGAATGTACCTGTGCTTGCATGGCCACTTATTGATCAAAGCCTTATTCCCTCATCAAAAGATTCCTGGATCTTTGATATGTTATGTATTTATGGTGTCTTATCTGCATTTGAAGAAGCAGGGGTTTTATTCGAGCATGTTAACAAATTCTAGATTAAACATTTATGGCAGCAGCTTATCCCAGCAGAGGATGCATTGCTGATAATGCTGCTTTCATGGGTATTCTGGTTTTTGGCATGTCTTGTAATGAGGCAGGCTCATTTCTGAAGGCTATTTGTCTTCTATGTGTAAATAACACAGTGCATAGGAAATGAATTGCTGTAGTAAATATTGATTACACTGAGGTTTAAGTACATAAGGCTTTTAGAACTATCTTTTTATATGGGCTATCCTGCAATTTCATTGAAGAAATGTGGTTTGAAATGCAGCACTAAGTGTATTTTATATAAAATATTTCTCTGCTTGAGTTAAACTTGTCTGTAAAGACCATCCAATAACACATTTAGATGAAACACGGTGATACAATACAGTGCCAGAATGCTCTTGCCTTACCTTACACTGAGTGCTCCTGATTTGATATCATGTTGAGTTTGAGAACATAAAAAAGCAATAATATTTGAAAAGAGCAGTTGTCACAGTCTAACACTGCCTCCCTCACAACAGAGCTGTATAAGAAAATCTTAGAAACCACTCTGACTCCTGCTGGAATTGACACAGCCAAGCTCTACCCCATCCTGATGTCCTCGGGACTGCCCAGGGAGACTCTGGGGCAGATCTGGGCCCTGGCCAACCGCACCACGCCCGGGAAGCTCACCAAGGAGGAGCTCTACTCCGTGCTGGCCATGATAGCAGTGACCCAGGTATGCAAGGAGGAGCTGGCCATGCTAGCAGTGACCCAGGTATGCAAGGAGGAGCTCTGCTCTGTGCTGGCCATGCTAGCAGTGACCCAGGTATGCAAGGAGGAGCTCTGCTCCGTGCTGGCCATGATAGCAGTGACTCAGGTATGCAAGGAGGAGCTGTGCTCTCACCTGGCCATGCTAGCAGTGACCCAGGTATGCAGAGAGGAGCTCTGCTCCGTGCTGGCCATGATAGCAGTGACCCAGGTATGCAAGGAGGAGCTGGCCATGCTAGCAGTGACCCAGGTGTGCTCTCACCTGGCAGCCCCCGGGCAGCTGCCTGGGCTGTGTGCCTGGGACTGCATGCCTCCTGTAAAACACTGCTTCTGTTGGAGCCCAGCAGAGAAACTGCCCTTGTGACTTCAGTGGGGTTATAATCTTATCAATTTCACTGCTTACATTTCAATGACTTTTCTTTAGTGTCAGCTGAAGTTCTTTGATATAGGTACATGTAATATATTTTTAATATCAAATGCAACAAGTGACAGGACAAGAATACATGGCCTCTAGCTGTGCCAGAGGAGTTTCAGCTGGAACATGAGGAAGAATTTATCAATGGAAAGATTTACTGTTATTAAGCACTGGAAGAGGCTGCCCAGGAATGTGGTGGAGTCCCCATCCCTGGAGGTGTTCAAGGAAGGACAGTACTCTGAGCTGGGTGAGAGGGTGGGTCAAAGGTTGGACTCTGTGGTCCTGGAGGCCTTTTCCTACCTCAGTAATTGTGTGTTGAATATAATCCACTCACATGGACCTTGATGGCATGTTTGGATATCAGAGGTTTACTGGGAGCTTGACCAGTACCCTGCTCGTTGTTGGCTTCAGCACAAGGAGCTGCAGACTGGAACTGAGAACACACTACACCCTTTGATCAACACTGCACCTGTAACTAACTGTGCTCGTTGTCTCTGCAGAGAGGGATCCCTGCCGTGAGCCCTGACGTGCTGAACCAGTTTCCAGCCGCGCCCGTCCCCACCCTGTCCGGGTTCCCGGTGCCGCTGCCCAGCGGGGTGAGCCAGCCCCCGCTGCTGCCCGCGGCTCCCCCGGCCTCCGTGGGGCTGGGCATCGGGCCCTCCGTGATGGGCATGAGCATCCCCGGCCCTGCCCCGGCTCCGGCCCCGGCTCCAGCCCCGGCTCCAGCGGGAGGAGCCGCGGCACAGCCTTCCGGAACCTTCCTGCCCTCCTACCCGCCCGGCCAGGTGAGCTCCTCCCTGCCCGGAAACCCCCTTCCCTGGAAGGAAAATTAGCCTGGCACTTCCAAACTTACATGGTGAGAACAGGTTTTAAGTAAATGGCAAAAAAACCCCAGAGCTGAAATCCAGCATGTGATGTCTGTAAATGTGAAGTGCCACTAAGGGCGTTCTTTTATTTTTGCAGTTCTTTCTGGTGGCATTAGAAGAGGTACAAAAGTATTCTGTATTCCAAAGAGGATTTTAGTTGTAGTTAGGATTTTGTAATGCACATAAAATGGAATTTTAGGTTAAACTGCACAGCAGACTGTAATAGCTGGTAAAATAGGAGTTTCAGGAGCAGCTGAGAACACTGAAAACCTTCCGTTTACAAAGGTAAATGATGTGGGGGATAAATTTGCTGTTTGCAGACATGCTTCATCCTTCAGAAAATATTTTTTGTGGTGCTATTAATTTTAAATTATTCATTGATTTAAATTATTAATATTTGTCCTGTATTAAAAGATGACATGGCTACGATCAATAAGACATTTATTGTGGAATAATGAACTGTTGTTCATTCTTGCTCCCTGTAATCCTGTGTGTGTTTGAGTAGGGTGAGGTGCAGACAAAGTGGAAGTGCTGATGATGCTGGTGTTGAAAGGTTCTTTTCCTTCTTTTTTTCCCTCTTAATCACACTGCTCAAGCTGCTTTCTTGCTGTATGACAATTTGAAGAGCCAGCAGCATAGCAATTCATGTGTTGTTTGTAACTCAGGTAGTAAAACCAGAAGATGATGACTTCCAGGAGTTTCAGGATGCCTCAAAGTCTGGCTCCCTGGATGACTCCTTCACTGATTTCCAGGGGGAGGCAGCCAAAGCAGCCAGCTCACAGCACCGGAGCAGGTACCAGGTCCTTGGTGTTTCTGTCATTTCTCTGGCCAGTGCCTAAACTTTTGATACCTGACTATAAATCTCAATTGAAACATCATTCAGACTCCAGCAGTCCTGGCTTTTCCTTTGGGAGACAAGATGTAATTCCTGCTCAGGCGGGTTTTGTATAACAAAATAAATAAACGTGTTTCCTCCCTTTGATAGTTTACAATCGACCTTTCAAGGTCTACGAAGACTACAGAATTTCAGCCTTCTTTCCTCTTTATGTACCTCCCAGGTGTCTGATTGTAGACAGACACATTTTCTGGGTAGGAACTGGCTGTTCTAAGTGGCAAACAGAGCTCTGAATTCCGTGAGCCCTGATTACCAGGTGCTTCCTCAGCAGTGACATCAAAGGGGGATGCTCGACCCAAATTGTTCTCTTATGCTATGGCAAATGGCTTCTGTGTAAGAAATAGAATTTTCCTGATGGCACAGAAGTCCAGAATGTTTTGGTTTGGAAGGGACATTAAAGATAATCAGTTCCACCCTCCACCATGGGCCAGAGACACCTTCCATTAGACCAGATTGCTCCAAACCCTGTCCAGCCTGGCCTTGGACACTCCCAGGGATGTCAGTCAATGCCACGTGGGTCTGAAGATGCTGATTTAAGTATATCTTGTGTTAGATGTCATTTTGCAGCTGAAGCTAATCTGTTACTGAAAGTTTTGACAGAAAGCTGTTTGTTAATTTCACAATGGGAGGTAGAGGATCATAAAGAAATATTTCAGAAAATGGTGTTTCTTTTTCACTGCAGCAGTTCTCTTTATTCAGTTGTGAAAGCGTTCGGTTTTGAACAAAATGTTACAATGAGCTATAATCTAATTGCTTATGGAGCTTTATTTAAAAAAAAGCCATCTGTGGAGTACAGCTGATTAACCATTCCATTTGCCAAGATTGCATATCTAATAGCCTGCTTTGCAGGGATGGGAAATTTAATTATATTACCATAAGCTCTATTTTTTTGCCGTTGCACTGTCTGCCTGCAAGCACCACAGACCAGCATCAGCACATGTGTGCGAGTGCTTGGTTTGTGTGTTGCTTGTAGGCTGCTGATAAGGAGATTTAAATGGCTCTGGAAAGATTCTTGCTCCAGGCTGAAGAATGCAATAGGAATTCATTCAGGTTTTCAATGTGAATGACACAAACTGGAGGTAGAATGCATCATTCATATGTAAAGGATGTTGTTGTGTGGAGCTGCCAAGGTCTGATAACAGGGCTTGTGTGGAGGGCGAGCAAAGCTCTCTCCTAAATCTTCCAGCGTTTGCTAACAAGGTGTTAGGTTGTTGTGGCAGTTTTACTGGATAAAATAGAGTGTGTTTATGCAAAAAAACTTGCTTGTGTAACTGTGCATTAATCCTTATTTTGCTGACTAGATACCTGCCTAAGCTCACTGATTGGCACTGGCAGAAATTCAGAGTTATTATTTTCCTTCGTTTGAACAGTGATCCCATTTTATTATCTTAATTTTACAATATGTAATGAGATATAATCAGAATTAGATAAGCTGAAAGTATGGAGCTGTTAAAATCTCATGCAGTTTTAACTCTTTACTGTACCTAGCTCTATCGGGGGAATTTTCATAGGGATAAATTAAGCAGGAATGATTCCTGGGATGTGTCTGTGTGCTTGTTCTCTCCTGGGCTACTAATTCCTTGGTATAAAGTTCCGGAGGGGTTTGTTCATGGCTTTGATAGAAATTAAAATCAAGAACGGTGCAAATTGGCTTTGAACCAAAGAAATATGATTAGGTGAGATAAAGTGGGAATTTACCCAGCTGAGGTCACTTACATAGGGGCTGGATTAAACACTCATTAAGGCATAAGCTTAGGTTTAGGAATCAAATTGTGTAGGCATAATAAGAGGCTCTTTTAAATGAAACCTGGAAATGCAGATTTCTTATGGATAAATTAAGGAACTTTGCTTTTATCTCTTTTGTTTTTAGTGTTCCTTCTTTACTAATGCCACTCCCAGGTACTAAGCCACTTTCACCAGCTGACAAATATGCTGTGTTTAAAGGAATGGCAGCTGAGAAGCCTTCTGAGAGTGCAGCTGCTTTTGGAGGTAAAAGGACAAATACACAAGCACTATGAGCAATTTATTGTACAGTTTCATATATCTTCTTTTTGGCATTGATAAGATATTCATATTTAAAAATCAGAGCAATTAATATAACGTTTGCTGTGTGAATTCATAATTTTGCTGTATGAATTCATCATTTCTCTGTGTAAATGTATTTCTTTTCTCCTCTTCTCTAGATGGAGGGGACAAGTACAGCGCTTTCCGGGAATTAGAGCAACCAGCAGAAAGCAAATTCTTGGGTAAGCACTGGGGCTTTATTGGATTTTCATTATCATTTGTAGCATTTCTCTTTGAGCTGCAGAATTTCCATCTCTGCAATTCTAAAATAATGGTGCTGCTGCTTCTCTAAAAAACTTGGTAGGAAGTATCTTGTAAAAACAGGGCAACATCCTATTGGAACAATGTGCTGATGGTATTTCTGGAAGGTTGGCATCTCTTCTGGGTGCTCCTGAGTTTTATTTTAAAGTAATGATGTGGTTGGAATTTGTTTTAAGTAAGGAGTCATTCATTTATGAAACCCCTGTGGTGTTTTGTGAGCTTCTCATGCTTGGAACCTCTTCAGGATTAAATGCTTGCAGTAAAATGAAATAACATTTGATCTCTTTCTGTACATGTTCTAAAATATAGAAAGTTGCTGTATTTGCCTGCTGTCAAGGTCTGACCACTCTTAACCCTTTCACCAGCTTACATTTCTAATGGAAAAGTTTGCAATTCTTCAGTAAGTTTAGTTTGCTGTGCTGTTGCAGTTTTGATCAATGAGTAGCAACTTCAGGAATATTTATATTGTTGCTGAGCCAAATGAATTGGTTTGGAGGGGAGGGAGAATGGAATAAAAGGTCAGGTGTAGTTGTGGTCCTTTACTGCCATTACTAAGAGTATTCTTTTAAATCTTGGTTAAACTGATTTAAAGTATGACACTGTGATAGCTTAATAATTGAATGTTGGTGGTGTGTTTTCTAAAACAGAAAAAATCTATTTGTTGGACACTTGTCTTCAAGTAAGCATCAATACTTTAAAATTACAAATAATCCAAGTATGTACGTGCTGGTGAATGGGTTAAACAATGTTTTTATGTTCAGAAGAGGAAAATTATAATTCAGCACACCAAAATATTGAATGTAAATTCAATGAAAACATTCTTACCTCATGTGGGTTTTGTCTCAGCCATCTGGTGATCCCCCCTGAAAAAACTGCAATATTTCAGAGGGAGGAAGGGAGGAATTGCTTCCATAAAAAGCAAATACTGTATTGGTATAAGTGAAATTCAAAATTACATTCATTGTTTGGCAAACACGAAGAGGATAAGGTGGGGAGAAGAACTTGCATGGAAGCCAAATAAGGCAGTATTGATCTCCTTTTGAATCCATTTGTCATGGTGTGTTTTGACATAAACTCAGTGTAAAGGGAGTTTAATATGACTTTGAGGCTATTTGAGAGAATTAGGTGTTTGCTGGAGTGAAAAGTAGAATTGCTGCCCTTGGCACTTGTGTGGCTCATGGAAGTTGAGTTTGCAGTTCCGTGTGCACCCCGAGGTCTTCCATTTAAACAGTTTGTTAAATCTTCTGACACTGCATGGAATAATTTGCCTGCTTGCATGGTGTGAACGTGCTGTGTGTGTTGTGCAGGGTTTAATTGTTGTTTTCTCCCTGTTTTCATTCCCAGGAGAGAACCTTGCAGAGTTCAAGGCCACAGGAGCCGACGATGGTTTCACAGATTTCAAAACCGCTGACAGCATCTCCCCGTTAGAGCCACCCTCAAAAGACAAAACCTTCCCTGCACCCTTCCCTCCTCTGCCTGCTCAGCCAAAACAGCCAGCACAAGCCAAGCCCCCTTTGAATCTGGCGGACTTGGAGCTCTTTTCCTCTCCTGGAGAAAGCAAGCAGCCATCTTTCCCACCTGCATTTAACACCTCAAAACCGGGCTCCTTTCCCCCCCCACCCCTTCCATCTGCCTCTGCCCAGCCAGCACCCAGCAAAACTTCAAGCTTAGCTGATGACTTTGGAGAGTTCAACCTCTTTGGGGAATTTTCTAATGGAGCATCAGCCAGTGGACAAGATGACTTTGCAGATTTTATGGCTTTCAACAACAGCGGGGGGTTTTCCGAACAAAAACCTGAGGACAAATACAACGCAGTGAAGCTGGAGGCCAGCCCTGGTGCTCAGGCTGGCTCCTCAGGCAGCACAGTGAAGGGTGGGCAGAGCTCTGCCACCACTGCTGCGCCCACCAAATATGACATCTTCAAGCAGCTGTCCCTGGAGGGTTCTGGAGCGGGCTTCGAGGAGGCCAAGGACAGCGCACTCTCCTCGGTCAAGAGCGACGATGACTTTGCTGACTTCCACTCCAACAAGTTTTCTTCCAGCGGCGCCGAGAAGTCTCTGGTGGACAAAGTGGCAGCTTTCAAGCAGGCCAAAGAAGACTCAGCTTCGGTGAAATCCCTGGATCTGCCTTCCATCGGCGGCAGCAGCGTGGGCAAGGAGGACTCCGAAGACGCGCTGTCTGTTCAGTTTGACATGAAACTGGCTGATGTGGGAGGAGATCTTAAGCATGTCATGTCTGATAGCTCTTTGGATTTGCCAACAGTTAGTGGCCAGCATCCACCAGCAGCAGGTGAGGAACTGGTTAGATTGCTCTGGTAACGTAGGTGGTGCAGATTCCGTGTTCTCTGTGCTCAATTACAGTATTATGCACTCGTCTTTCAGTAGTGGAAGACTCCTCAGTGTGTGTCCCCGCCAGCCACGGCCCCTCAGCAGGGCACTCTTTAGTTTTTGTCTTAGGAGACTATAAATATAACTAGCTGGAACAGTTTGAACTCCAGGCCAGTTTATTTTTGAGATTTAACATCATCATACTGGTACCTGTTCGCTATTGGCACTTAAGGGACTCGAGTGGGAAATATTCCAGTGCAAACAGTGTCATTCCATTTATATCAGCAAGATGATGGCAGAGTCTCACTTTAATCTCTTGTATTCCACAAAGCATTTGGCTTGGGGGCTTCCCAAGGGTCACTAATTGGGGCTGTTAATGAGAAGCTGACTAATCACCAACACCAGTGTGTTCCCCTTACAGTGGGGCTCAGTCTGGGTAGGCAGGATTTTGCAGGACTGCAGTTGTAGAGTATTTCACACACCTTCCAGTGTTAAATCCCTCGTGGAAATCATTGTGCCAAGGGGCTGCAAGTGGTGGTCTCATGATTGGGCACTCTTGGACCTAAATTTAAACCATGGGACTTTCACTTTATCCTTATCAGGTTTCCACCTTCTTTAATTTCCCTTTATGACAACATTCCTGAGGGAGTGAACTGACCATCTCTGACCTGATCACATATCATAAAACAAATTTCCCAAGTGTCCTGCTTTTTCTTTTCATATATACATAGGAGATAAGCTGTAGTTAAATGTTCTGTGGCCTTCAACAACATGGGAACTATTACTGTGTTCTAGGACAAGTTTTATGCAGTCAAAGGCTTTTCTGAACAGGGGGAACATACAAACTGTAAATGTAAAAGCTCTTACTGCAAGAATTGGTTATTTCCACATGAAATATTTCTTCCATTTTTTGCAGATATGGGTAGAGAAAAGATATACAGTACTGTAATTTTGCATTATATGATATTTTTAAGTAGGGGAGAGAATTAAGTCGGCAACTTCGATGTGGAAGATACTCTCTAACAGGGTACAAAATATCAGGAATAATTTATTAGCAAAGACATTTAATTTTCATATTACTGCTTGGGAAAACTCCAAGTTGAGTGAGCTGTCAAAACGTAGCACCAACAGTGTATTCTTGAATGTTTACTTTGGGTTTGAAAGCACTTTTTCCTAATATTTTTCTAGCCTCTTTTGGTGGTAGTTTGACTTCTGTAGCTCTTTACAGGATGTGTGATTTTGCCACAGCAATCCGTGATGAATAATTGCTGTTTGTGGCAGGAAAGCCTCTTTTTTTTGGTTTGTTTAAAGGGGTTAGCCCTTCATGTGCTTGTTGCTAAACTTTTGAACTCTGAAGTATTAATTAGAAGCTATTTTTATTAAACTTAAACAAGTCTGTATTCTCCTATGGTGCCAAGTTAGATGTTATTCCAGAAGGGAGAGTTTTGCACCATTTAAGTGTTTGGATTTGGTAGCAGGACGTGCTCTGGACACTGCTACAACACTCCTGTGCTCATGTGTTCCTTTCTGTGTGTTTGATGCACTTCAAGCTGTGAACTGCTGATGGTCAAGTCTTTTATTTTTTTTTCTTTTTTTCAGTTTACATGAAGTTAAAAAGCAGATTTTTTTTTGTTTTTTCCTCACCATTTCCTTCGATCTGTAACTCTCATGTCAGAAAGGGACAGTATCCCTTTGTCACCTCCCTGCTGGGAACTGGGAGATTGTCCCTGTGCAAGCCCTGTGTCACATCTCCAGGGAAGCAGCAGCAGCAGGACAGAGGTGCAGAGAGATGGTTTGACTTTGTGACGTGCCCACACAGAGCTGTTTGTCCCTGGGCTGTGAGCTTTGACATTGGTAGCTTCCAGGTATGGGCAGGTAGGTGCTACACTGGGAATTAGGGAGAGATCTCGGCTTGCTTCCCTTCCCAGGGCCCTGTGGTCTCTTGAGGGATGAAAGGTTTCCAGATTTTCTCTCTCCAAAGGGGATACAGTCTCTTCAAGCTGGGCTCTTGACTCTCTGTGTGGAAGGTAGATTATACTAATGTTGCCTGATTTCTCCTGCATTTACTCTATAACCCTTTGAGCACTGGCTGCATGCTGTTCGTTTGAACCAGGCTGCTTCTTTTACACCAAATTTCTGTTTCACTCCGAGCTGAGAGCATTTGAATGGGCACCTGCTCCTGTTGGGTGAGCCTGATTTGTTCTTCCTGCCAAAGGTTGCAGCCAGAGGAGCCCTGCCCCAGGCACCCTCAAAGGGTTATCTGCTGCACTGACACACCTGTACAGTACCTTTTTCTTTGGCATTACTGGAGATTCTCTGTATATTTTAATCAACTTCAGGTTTTTTTGCTGCTTTTTCTAATGTCTGATTTCAACTAAACATTTCCTGTGTGAATGTGCCTTTTCAGACCTGCTTTGATATCTCTCTGCTGCAAGTATTGACCTGCATGCTTTTCTCTGATACCGCCCTTCCGAGCTCCTCTGTATCACTATCTTTTGTGATCTGTAAGTCCTGCTGTGTTAATAAATATTATCTTGGCATATTTTGAAAACGTGGGGGTGTGTGTGATTTGTTGCAAACTAGCAATGTATCTCTTCTTCCTCAAAAATACAGTTTAAGGTTCTAGTATCCCCTTAAGCTGGTGGGTGCCTTTCTCTTGCAGAGCAGGGTGTGGGTGAGCTTCCTTCTCCTCTTCCAACGCTTTGACCTCTCTCCCTGTGACCTCCTGAATCTTTCCATATCAGCCTAAATAACATTTTTCCAAAGATCTGTGTTTGAGAGGGATGGAGTGGAGGAAATGTGTGGTGGCAGGGTTGTTTCTGTGAGTTGGCACTGAAACTGTGTTGCTGTCTAGACTTTTATGAGTAGAAGCCCACTCAATAATATTCTGATATTTATTTACCTAATCCAGTGTGAGTTAACCAGAACCCCAAAGTAAATTTTCCATTTGGGAAGTTCTACCTTTTAAATATTGAAACTTTCAAACATGAATGACAGCTGCAAAATTTTGGCATGCAATTATGTCACTTCACATTTCTCCAGCTCCCGAGCCACTGACAGCTTGGGATTAGCATCAAATTAGCAGACAAGGAAAAAAGCTAAAAATAATAGAGATGTGAAGTATTTAAAATGTTGTTTTGGGGTTTTGGAGTTGCCACAAGAGCAGAAACCAGCCCAGGAAGTAGAATGTGGCTTTTCTTCTTTACACCAAGCTGGAGAGGCTTTTAAAGGGAAAAAAAGAAAAAGGGAGAAAAACATAACACCCCTCCTTGGTTCTGGAGATCCCAGGTCATGCCCAGCCCTAAAGGCTTTTAAGCCAAAGCTTTGAGCATAAAGCTGAGACCTTATTCTGCAGGGCTGGTGCAGTTTGTGTTTGTTCAGGCAGTCATTCCTGGAGGAGGGAGAGAAACGTTCATGACTGTAATTATTAGGTTTTTGTCCAGACTGGACAGTCAGATTGACTCCCTTGCCCTCATTTGGGTTAATTCTGCACACACAAGAGCTTATCCATCCTGGTTTATCCTGGGAAGGCTCTGACAGGGAGGGTGTGGATGTGTTTGCCATGGCTTCCCAAGGGCCTCGGTGGGACTGAGCTCCCAGTGTCAGCTCTGGGGTTTTATTCTGCTGTGAAACGTTGTTTATCACAATAATTTCAAAATAATTAGCAAATCCTGTAATTCCACAAGATTTGGAGCCTTTTCTCTCCTATTTCCTTCATTTTCATTTATCTTACAGTCAGCATTCTTGATGGTTTCCACCTTAGCTACGGCCATTCTTTAGAGAAAGCAAAGGGAATAATTCCTTTTTGTTAACTGTTCCAGGCTTCCCCAGCTGAGAAACAGGCTTGGGATTTCTCAGGTTGCTGACAGGCATGGCACTGCCAGCAGCAGTGCATGAAGCTGTGTGTTCTGCAGCCCCCTGTCCCTTTCTGGGGGAGCAGTGAGCAGGTGGAGCCTGCCCTGGGCTGCTGCTCAGGCTGCAGGGCATGTTCCCAGGGTAACAGCTCTGATGCTGCTCTGCTGGGAGCACAGCTCCACAGCTGCCACCTGTGTCACCCTAACAACCAAAACGTGGCACCAGAGCTAGGTTTATTCATCAGACTCTTTAACACTCACTGAAATACAAAAACCTTAAAGTCTCCTATGCTGGCTGAAATCCCCAAGTTTATTCCAATGTCCCTGAGTTGTCTTTCTCAGTTTTCTTCAGATAGTCACTAATGCTATCAAGGGTTTTCCTTAGATGGTTAAACTGTTGACATTGAAGGCTCCATCTTGTAATTTGCCTCCAGCCATAACTTAATCCTTGGTAGTTGAAATAAATTATTATAGTTGGCTCAA
Organism: Hypocryptadius cinnamomeus; assembly: GCA_013400635.1. Classification (NCBI taxonomy): domain Eukaryota; kingdom Metazoa; phylum Chordata; class Aves; order Passeriformes; family Zosteropidae; genus Hypocryptadius; species Hypocryptadius cinnamomeus. The sequence continues at coordinate 30,065 of VYZP01036069.1, forward strand.
ATCTGGGGTGGCAAGTTTTTCTTTAGATGAGATAAGACTGAGAAACAGTATTTTAAACTGTACTTCATCCTGCTGTGCATTCCTTGCAGCCAGTGCTTTCCCTTGCCTGGCTCCTGCAGGTGTACCTGGTCCCAGGTGATGATCAGGCACCTTGGACTTTGGGTTCCACATTCTTATTTTTCATACTTCTCACTAAATTGTTTTAGGACTGCTTGAGCTGTTAACACTGACTCTGAATGCAGTGTTTTTCCAGTAATGTAATATTCCTAGAAAAAGGTTTATTCACTGGAGTGATCCTTCTGGAATTATCAAAAAAAAAAATCAAATGTACAGAACTGAACCATTACATTTCACCTGAGCCCCTGCACCTCTTCAGAGGTTTTGTGTCTGCCTGAATTCACAGACAGCAAATCTTGACTCTTGGTTTGTGAATAATTAAACTATTGCTCTGCCTCCCCTGCCCTATTGATTGCAGGTCAGCTCAGGATTCCCCCTGGAGCCTGCTGCTGATCCTGCCTGAGCCTGAGCCAGGATTGGATCAGCAGTGCCCTGACCTGGGCCTTCAGGATGAGTTTGCAGCTCAGAATCTCAGCAGTTATCACAGGAATGATTCCCAGCAGGGTGTGAGTGTGCAGATGCTGGGGTGGGATCACCACTGCTCCCTCTCTCTGGAGCAGTGGCGAGGCTCAGATCTGTGCTGGGGTCTGGAGCAGCACAAAGTGAAGGGAAGCAGAGCTTGCCTGGTAGCTGGTGGTATTTGCAGGATCCCAGGATTAATTACAGCTGGCTCTCTCTTTCATGCAAAGCTTTTCTTTCCCTCCTTCAAACAAAAACTTGAGAGCACAGGGTGTGGTGTGTGGTGATAAATCACCGACCCCTCTGCAGCTCCTTTCACTCAGGTGGTTCCATCTCTCTGTTTACCCTCTGCAGACTGCTGCTCTGCACATCCACAATTCCAGGGGCACCTGGAGATCTGGGTGCAGGGGGCTCAGCTCTGGCTTTGGGATGCTGGCAGGACAAGGTGGCAGCTGCAGGAGGGGCTGATGGATGACACGCTGTGCCTCGCTGACCCATGGCAGTGGCCACTGAACTGTGCCGTGTGTTGCTCAGGTTTTCCATTAGCCATGTATGTGGGTCATGCCTGGGAAGCAGCCTGGAGCCTGGCCTGCTCTCCCCCTCCAGTGAGATGAAGAAACCAAGGCAGAAATGGTTTGTTAGAATGGTTTCATCCTCAGGCTGGTGTGGCTGAAATGAAGGAGGAGGACAGCTGGGAATTCAGCTTGTTCCCCCCCTGGCTCTGTCAGAGCCCAGTGTGCCAGCCCGTTCTTCCCTCAGTGTTCAGCACCAGGATCTCAGCCCCAGGGAGGCTCAGGGAAAACTCTGTGCTCTGGGTTTGCTGTTCCTGGCGCTCCCAGACCTGGGCAATCCAAACTGACAGTTGTTCCTGCTGGAAAACAAGTGCCAGAAGTAGGGTAGGAGGGCTGGTTTTCTGGGGAGGGGTGCTCATGCTCTAATGCAAACTGCCCAGCCCTGCTCCCTGAGCCTTCGGGGATCAGTGTCAGTCTGGAGGTGAAAGATCAGCAGGGTGGGAGCAGCCAGAGCCCCCTCTGATCTCACACCTGCCCCTGGAAGGGAGAAGAACCTATTGGGCCATGTAATCACCAGGTGGGTATAAATGTTTGGAGCTTTCTGCAAAATAATTGGATTTTCTCTAGACTTAGCTTTTACAAACTATTTATTCAGTTAAAACATGATCTCTGCAATATCCCTGTCAGTGCTGGCACCTGGAAGTTTGACGAGTCGGCCGTGCAGCACTGCAGGAGCCCTGATAAGCTCAAACAGGATTTCTAGGCTTTTTTAGATCCTTGCAGCACATTTTTACATGTTATTTGTATCAAAGCATGAATATGAAATTAAAGTGTATTAATACTTTATCAGAGGAATGGAGAAGTCAGCCCAGTCTTCTGTGTGGTTGGATTTGATAAGATGAAATAACGCATTAAAGGTGTTTGAGTTGTAACATTTATATTTTGATTGTAGATTCTGCAGCCAGAAAACTCAACTGGTGATCTGTGCAGCCTGGACTGGCCAGAAACTCTTTTTTTTTTTAGTGTTTCTTCACTACCATAGTGGTATGGTGACTTTCAGCTTAAAATGTAAGACGGCATTCAAAGGTCAAGGCTTACATTCACTGAACAGAGAAATTTTTGTATGAAATGCTCAGCTATTTTCCAGGTTATTTTTGTGCAAACTGAGTTCCAGCCTCAGCGAGACACCAGTTCACGGTGTTTGTCCTTGCAGCTCCTCCAGGCTCTCAGCAAGTGCTTCTTAGGCGGCGTAGAGAGTTTAGGGTATGAACTTCAGCTCCTAATTGTGGGGGTTTGTTTCAGATGTGGATGACTTAAAGGGTGGCCCGTTTGGAAGCTGTCACAGTGGCTCTGCAGTCAGCAGCCTGGCCAGCTACGACTGCTCCGGCTCCGACAGGGACGACGGCCAGCAGGGCAAGAGGCTCCCGTGCTCCGCCCAGCCCTCGGGGAGCGGCTCCTCCGCGGCCACCTCTGTCCTCCAGAAGAAGGAGACCTTCTTTGGCAGCTCGGAAAACATCACCATGACGACAGTTTCCAAAGTGACAACCTTCTCCAGCGAGGATGCTCTGCAGGACGTTTCCTTCGCAGCCTTTGCGAACTTTAAGGACTCGGGGCCGGTCTCCAGCGGTCCCAGCGACGACGACATCGGGGACTTTGGGGATTTTGCCAGACTTCCCTCGGAAGCTCAGGATGCAGCAGCAGCTGACACGGCCCTGGGTGCCGATTTCCTCGCTGGAGCCTCCTCTGAGCTGCGGAGAGAGGCCGCAGATGACTTCGGAGAGTTCCAAAGTGAAAAACCGAAAATCAGCAAGTTCGACTTCTTGGTGGCCACTTCCCAAGGCAAGGTGAAATCCAGTGAGGAGATGATCAAGAGTGAGCTGGCCACCTTTGACCTGTCTGTGCAAGGTAAGCCTGCCCACGGTGGAGGAACCTCATGATGCATGCGCTCATCAAAGGCTGATTTTCCTAATTGAATTATAAATTAGCTAATGGGGATTGTTCCAAAGGCTGCTGGAAACGACCTGAATCTTCTCATTGATTTCTGTGGCATTTGGAGCAGGTCTTTTTCTACAAGGAAAATATTTGTTGTGCCAAAAACCTGTAAGAATTGAGGGACTTGGGGAAATCTGCAGCAGTCACTGAGTAAAGAGAAATATTTGTTCTTCTGGAGGAACGGGACAGCCCTTGCTGCCACTTCATTCATTTTAAATAGCCTGGGTCTTTAGAGTGAAGGAATAACTTTTTACAACCTGACTTTTTAGGGTCTCATAAGAGGAGCCTGAGCCTGGGGGACAGAGAAATCAGTCGCTCCTCTCCTCTGCCAGCCCTGGAGCAGCCGTTCAGGGACCGCTCGAACACTCTGAGCGAGAAGCCAGCCCTGCCCGTGATCAGGGACAAGTACAAGGACCTCACTGGGGAGGTGGAGGTAAGGAGCTCTCTGGAACACACCTGGGCTGGCACTGACATCAAGGGGCTTCTGTATCTCACTTTTTGGGGCTTTGCCTCTTTGAATATGGGCGTGACTGTGAGATGTGTCCGGGTGCAGTCGGATGTTGTGAGTGGAGCCTCGAAGTTTCTTCTCTCACATCTTTAAGGGGAAGTGGAAAAACACAGAATGTTGTCTGAAACACAGACTCACTTGACCTTGCAGCCTAAGCTTATGACTGGAAATGAGTTACAGTTTAAATGTAATCCCAGCTTTGGCAGAGACCGTTTGCTTTGGGAAATGGCATTGCTTTTTGGCTGTGTGTAGTTATTTCTCTTGCTCATCCTAGAAGAGATGGGAAAAGGACTCAGATTAAATTCTGCTAATCTCCATTGCTAGAACAGCAGACTGGAACAAATGTGTCAGGAGGAGATGTGTGCAATGAAACCTTTTACCCACCCCTATGCATTCTCCTTTTGAAACTCATTCCCACTCCCAGAAATCAAATTTTAGAGTTCAGGTGCATAGAGAATCTTGAAAGAATGGGGAGAAATTAGGAACAGATCTGTTAAAAGTTCACACAGCTGATCTGCAAATAGTCTTTTGAAATACCTGTCTGCTGTGTGTCTGTTGTGTAGGAGAGAGGGAGGGAAATGTGTGTAGGAACAAGACTGAGCCTGTCCTTCTCTTTGCTCTAGGAGAGTGAGAGGTACGCCTACGAGTGGCAGAGGTGCCTGGAGAGTGCCCTGCAGGTGAGTGTGGCTGCTCCTCCTCCTCCAGATCCTTCCCTCCTCCCTGCAGGGCCTGCCTCACTCAGTGTTTGAGACCAACAGGCAGAGGAAGTGTGGGAATCAGCCCTGGGAGTTGCAGTTTTTAAACCAAAAGCTGCCACCTCCTCAGCTAAACACCCTACACTCATCTCCCTGTCGCTGGGGATTAGTTTGGCTTTTCCCTAAATATTCCAGCTCTCTGGTTAGTGGGGTGGTCCCGTGTTTGGGTGCCCAGTGTTGTGTGCTCAGGGCACTGGTACCAGTGCCTGGCTCCTCAGGGCTTCCTGAGGGACAGAATTGTTGGTGTGCTGTGCCCAGGGCCCGTTCATGTGCTGCTGTGAGATATTTCACAGCCAGATCAGTGCTCCTGAACATTTCTTCTTTGCATGTGAGTATTTGAGAGCCCAAACTGTGAATGCTCTTATTAAATTAGACAGCAAGGCATGCATGCTCTTAAAACTCTTATTTTGGTAATGAAACTATTGGGGGCAATACATTAAGGTTTTAAATATTCATACTTTCCCCTGATCTACTTAAGCAGGAGTGTATAAAACATGTGATGGAGTGTGGCAATCATTTCTTGTTTAATTTGCCTCCTTTTCTGAATAACAGCTTCTGCTGGCGGTAATCTTGTTTGTAATGATTATTTAAAGATAGAAACCCCATCATTTTATGAAATTCATTCCCACCAGGTCATAAAGAAAGCCAACGACACCTTAAATGGAATCAGCAGTTCATCTGTTTGCACTGAAGTTATCCAGTCTGCCCAAGGCATGGAATATTTACAGGGTATGTTTTAACTTTCCACTGAAAGTTCTTTCCTAAAAAACAGGAATATAGAATCACTCTTCCCCAAATGGCATTGTTTTTAATCTTATCTTTGCCTGCATCTGAATAATGAAGTCTACTGCCAAATAAATGTAACTCCAGCTTTGAACTGACCCTCCACGGCCACCCCTCCTGTGCCACTCTGGTTCTGCCATTTCTGAGTTCAAGGCTGGGGCTCCAGTGCATTCTCTGCAATCCTCCCCTGTTTTACATCCACAGGGGTTGTTGAAGTCTACAGAGTAACAAAGAGGGTGGAGCTGGGCATCAAAGCAACTGCTGTGTGCAGTGAGAAGCTGCAGCAGCTGCTGAAGGATATTGATAAAGTGTGGAACAACCTGATCAGCTTCATGTCCCTGGCTGCTCTAACGGTAAGACCCAAATAAGCTGCCTGCTTGCTAAAACAAATGTCATAATTTTATTTAAAGAGGCTTTGTTGGGTGTGCTGAGTTGACTGTTTGTGTTTCTTGTCTTGGAAAATGGAAATGAACTTATTTGTGAAAGCCAGTTTAAACCCCTCTAAGAAAACTGTTATTTATGCACAAACATGATGTTGTTTTACTTGGTACCTCGGTGATTTAGGTGATATCCTGGGTGTCTGTGGACATCTCCAGTAAGGCAAATGTAATGAAATCCAAATAAGCCATTTTACACAGCCAGAATGACGTGGACATGTCTTGTTTTTTAATATCCCTGCAATTGGCTTTCATGCTCACAATTCCATAACACACAGTGGAGCAACACAGGAACAACTAAACTGTTTTCCCTTCTCTCTGCATTTGGAAATGCCTGAATTTGTTTTGGTTCCTGCCACAGACTGAACAGCTTCTCCTGCTCTGCACTGCCAGGAAAAGCTCCCAGACAGGCTGGTAGGAGCTGGAGAGCTTTGGGCATGGCTGGGTGAGGGGGACAGGCAGGGATGGTCTGAGGGGAGCCCCTTTGGAGCAGGAGCATCCCTTGGGAAGGGTCTGCAGAGGAGCTGGGATAGAGAGAGGCACATAACAGACACAAAGAGAAGGCAGGAAAACCACCCTGCCATTAAATACCTTGTGGGGTTTGTGTGCAGGGGATACAATGTGCAAAATCACTTCCTTTAACCATGGAAAACCTCATCATTTTAGGGAATCCCCCATTTCTGTGTGCTTTCTTTATATTGAGTGACACAGTGGATGGAAAACTTTGACTCAGTGCATATCCAAGGAGCCTTCAGGATCAGCACACCCCACCAAGCACCACTGAGCACATCATCACCATGGGGAGGTTTCCTCTCAGCTTTTTAATTTGTGGCTTCCTCCTTGCATTGCAGCTGTGGCCACAAAAGGTTTTTTCCTTCCCAATAAACACTCATTTATAAGTAAGGCTTGGAATTCTTGGTTTCTGCTTGAAATGCCCATCTCCAGCTCACTGTCATTCCCTGCAAGGCAGGTATTATAAATGATCAGTCCCTTTTTACACACTTTTTGCACATTTTAAACCTCCCCAGGTATTTTGGTGATGTCCAGTGATGCACAGAGCCTGCTATCCTAGGAAATCTCTAGCCTCAGCATTTTCCTGCCTGGCAGAGGAAGTTGATAGACCTGGATTCACCTGTTTGAGCTCTGGCATTGCTGATAGGAACAATCCCAAGAGCTGTCAGGATCTTTTCCTAATTCAAACAGGTGGATTAAAATACAGTTGCTGAAGTGCATTTCCTTGGAAGATTACAGGGATTACTGAAAGTCCAGAGCTTGGCCCCGTGTTCTGTGAGCCACAGCAGCTCCTGGCTCGTGGCTGCAGCTGCTGCACACCAGGAGCTGCAAGCAGTGACTTCTCACCTGCACACAGAGTCCAGCTGGAGTGACACAAACCAGGGAGCTGTGACTCCTGGAGTTCTCCACATCACCCCTGATCTTGCCTCTCTTCCCCAGAGGGTTCACTGGGAGGGGTGGAACGCCCACCTCTGCTGTTACAGGATCCTAAGTGATGCAGAAGTGCCAATTAACTGCAGGGAAGGATTCCAGCTCCCAGGCATGCTCTTGGAAAGGTTAATTCTATCTTTTAAAGGATTTTGTTACAAGGTAATTTTATGCACAGACTTGTGGTTTTTCACAGCAAATTGCAGGATGACCTTCTCATTTGCTTCACTCATGCATTTGGTAAACAAATATTAGAGTGCCTTTATTAATTTGATTGATCTACTTAGAGATTAAAGGGTGTTTTTTTCAGGATTCCAGTTTCTCTCCAGCCATTCAGCAGGGCAGTGTGAGCAGCATACCCACAGTGTGGATTAAGACACACATGGCCTGGGATCACACCATTTTTTAAGCTTCTTGCATTTCTAGTCATTGCTTTTATTTGCATTACTATCTTCAATGCAAAATTTGAACAGTTTTATATCATCTTTATGCATTGTTTTAATTTTTCATTTATCCTGTGGCTGAAATGTGAGGTTAAGTGCTGGAAAAGTGACCACAATAATTTGTTATTTACAGGTTTATTCTCTCACCTTTTGCCTGTCTTTAACCTGAGCATGTGTGTGGCTGGTGGCCTGAATTCCATGGTTTGGTTAACCTTAATATCCCATTTTGTACTGCTTTGCCATATTGTAGGTTAAAAAAAAAAAAAAAAAAAACTCAAAAAGAGAAAACCAGCTGTCCTTTTTTTGCTGAGGCAATACCAGGGAGTCCAGGACAATGAACCCTGCAGCAGCCACCTCCCCAGGGCTGGCTGGGAGAGCTCCCTCCCCACAGCTGCACAAACACCTGCAGATCCTCTGTTTGCCTTCCCCCAGCTCCCAGTGCTCCTTCCCCTCTGGATGTGGCAATGTGCAGCTCAAGAGTTCCTTCCTTTGTAGTTGAGGCCTTTTTGAAGACTTGGAGTGTTATAAATTGCTGCTGGTGGAGATGGCAAATCCATCCTGACAGCTCTGATGGTTGTCACCCTGCCATGCCGTGTGACACGCTGGCTCTTGGTGCTCAGTAATTTTTATTGTGATGTCTGAAATGGTCTCAGGCCCTGAAAATGCCTAAAAGTTCCTGTCTGCTTTCTTTAGCCAGATGAAAACTCCCTGGATTTCTCTTCCTGTATGCTGCGCCCAGGGATTAAAAATGCCCAGGACCTTGCCTGTGGAGTGTGTCTCCTGAACGTGGATTCCAGAAGCAAAGTAAGTGTGTGCTGCTGGAACTCCTTTTGAATTTACACTTTGGGCTTCCATTTGTAGAATCCCAGACTGGTTTGGGTTGGAAGGGACCTTAAAGCCACCCCTGCCATGGGCAGGGAAATTTCCACTGTCCCAGGCTGTCCAGCCTGGCCTTGGGCACTTACAGGGATGGGTGCATTGAAAAAAAATTTTCCTGGTTATAATTTGTGAACTCTGAGCAGTAGATGGGTCTCAGTAAAATCTTATAATGGAATGTGCAGTGTTCCTTGGGCTTTGGTGTGACACAGCTGTGGAGAAAGGGTTGAGTTTAATTGTTCATAATGGGCAAGAAACTGGCATACTGAGAATTAAAAATACATACTTTTTTTTAGCAAATAAAAATCTTTTAATGACTTTTCTTCATGAAATGGCTCACCAGAGGGGACTGTTGCCATGAGCAGAGCTGGGAGGGTCTCCCAGGACATGTGCAGAGCTGTGCCAAGCAGTTAAAACTAGAGGCACTTTTCCTGACTTTTTTGGTTTCAACGTTATTTCAGAAAGAAGAGAAACCTGTGGAAGAACTTCCCAAAAAAGTATGAACCTGTAAAAAACATTCTTTCTAGACTCATTCTTCTTGAGTGTGGAAGGCTGAGCTGCTGATGGGCTCTCAGCTGTCATTTCAATTGTACCAATCATTAATCCTCTTCTCCAGTCGTGTTTTGTGGCCGTTAACTCTTGATCTGATCAACTAACATGCTCCAGAGCCTCCCCTGTGTGTCTGCATGCCTGTACCTTGTGCCCAGCTCTCTGGGTTTGTGCTCCTTCTGTTGTGTGCTAGAAAATCCTTGACTTCCTGAATTTGTGCTGCCTGGGTGTCTGTAGCAAGAGAGGGGGGATTTCAGGGGCTTTGTGCTAGAAATATTGACTTTTGGCTTTGTGTAGCAGGCAGTGGCATTTTTAGAAATCTCTGCAGGAAATCCAGGGTGTGGAGAGCAGGGCTGGGATATTTTTTTTTAAATAGGGAGCTGTGAGGCATTGGAAAATATCTCCTAGCAACAAACAGCGAGGTGGTTTCAGCCTGCTCATGGCTTCACACGCTCAGAGGCTCCTATTGTAAAGCAGCTTCAGTTAACAGGAGGAAGTAGATCAAATTCAACCTGGAATAACACTAATAGCAAGAATTGCACCTGCCTAACCCACAGCCAGGCTGGAGCCAGGGAAATAAATGCAGGAGCTGTCTGCTGGCAAGCAGGACAAGCTTCTCCTTTGGTAGGGAGGTGGAACAGAAGCAGAAGATGCAGGGAACAAGGTGAGTTAGCTGCCAGGGATCTGGCCAGGGCTCCCTCCTGCAGGTGTAGGTTGGCTCAGGTGTGATGGCTGAAGGTTTTGTCCTCCTGCAACTGAAATCAAGTGGAATTCATGGGGGGGAGTGCTCAGAGGAGAGTCCTGGGCTGTTTCCCACTCTAGGTTTAGACCCTGGAGGGGATCAGACTGTCACACTTGTTTCAATTCTTCTTGCAGGCCTTTAATTCCGAGACAGATAACTTCAAGCTGGCATATGGAGGGCACCAGTACCATGCCAGCTGTGCCAACTTCTGGATCAACTGCGTGGAGCCCAAACCCCCGGGTCTCATCCTGCCAGACCTGCTCTGAGAGCAGCTGCACTGCAGGTGGAGCTTTGGGTCTCATCGTGCAGGACTTGGGGTAACTGCTCTGTGGAGAGGCTGCAGCTGGGGCCAGGGTTTGAAACCTTTGGGGTTGATTTTTGGTCCAAAAATCAAGGGATTAAAGGCCCTGTTACAGATGGTGAAGAATTCACTTGTAATGGCCAAGGGTTCAGGAATAACTGGATAATATGTAGTATGGCAAAAAAAAAAAAAAAAAAAAAAAGTGGCATTTCAGTCTTTCTGAAGATGAAAACGTTATCCTGTGCAAAAGCAGCCTGGTAACCACGTGCATAAACCTGTGCATGGGAGAGGCCAGCATGGAGCTTCCCAGAGAGCCTGGAATGCTGGGCAGATTTGCATAGAAACAACCACTTAAATACTTGAAGTCTGTATTTGCAAGCAGATCTTTTCCTTAACGTTTTTGGGACGCAGACCTTGATGTTCTTTAAGTATTTGCTGCTGTGATATCACAGCACATGAGTCACAGCAGCATCCAGGCAGAATGAATTATTGACTCAGAAGGAGAAGCTGCTGGGTGTTTGTGCTTCCACTGCTCGGTGTTGGAAGTTGTGCTGGATGCAGAACTGGTTAGTGCTGGAAGGTGAGGACTGGAAAACTGCTGTAATTTTCCCTGTGCTGTGTGGGTTCTGTAGTGCAGGCAGCTGGAGTTTAAAACTCACAGTCTTTGTTGTAAATACAGATAAACTTCCCTGGATTTGTCCTGAGCTCCAGGCAGGGTTTTGTCTCTCCTGACCTTTTGGGAGCTGTGTGGCTGCAGCACTGCTGAAGGCTGGACTCTGCTGAGGCAGCACATCTGCTGCTGTGGAGATTCTTTCCCTTTTTTGGCTGTGGAGATGCTGTTCCTGATGGGATGGGATGGCTGTGTGTGACTCTTGCAGTCTGCTGCTACCTGTAGCAACGTGTTCCTGTGACTCAGAGCTGGCAGCACAAGGTGGCCCCTGGCTCCTGCAGCAGGGAGTGGGATTTAACACCCAAAGGGAATTAACTCTGGAATTTGGTGGTCTCAGCAAGCTGTGTTTGAAGCAGGCATTGTGTCCCTGCTGCTTTGTGGCTTTTGTAGGTGCCTCTCTGGACAGGTTTGTGTCACAGACTCTCACTAAATGTTACCTGTACATCTAAAGTACCTGGTTCCTCCTTCAGATGCAATATCCAGAGGACAGTGCAGGCAATGGAGTGCTGGTTACAGGATTTTAAACCTGGGGGAGCTTCATGGTGTTACAAGAGACACCCCACGAACCTGTCTAGGTCTGCAGGGAATGAAGTGGGGTGTAAATCCACAGGGCACAACTTTCTCCTTAATTCTTTGGTTTAGTCTCTCAGATCTGTTGCTTTCCTCCAGAGAGCTCAACAGCTTCTCCAAGTTAATCCTGCCCCCATTACAAGTACCTGACACTGACCTGTGGTTATTTGCTGAAACAGAAATTACAATGAGGAAAACGATGCTTTGTATTTAAAAAACAAACAGGCTTAGTTATACGAAACTATTAATTAGCCCAAATGAAAGAATCTTGGCTCAGAGGTGTCTGGCTCCTTCCTTACACCAATTACAATAAATCTTGCTGCCTCAAATTAGCTCATTCATGAAATAAAGCACCGTGTGCCTGCAGCTCCAGCTGATCCAGAGGCAGATTTCCCGTGCTGTGCTTCCCACATCCTGCCCAGCAATTAGCAAAAAAGCAGGGAAACAACTCCTTGCTTCTCTCCCTTTCGTTTATTGGAGCTCCAGCACCACAGTTTGTGCCCACAGCCCTTGTTTTGCAGCACAGTGGGGCTGCTGTGCCCCTCAGCAGTGTTCCCACAGGAGTTTGGGGACAGGGAGCCACTGGCAGGTGTTCTGCAGTGCCTGGGAGAGGCTGGTGCCGAGGGAATGCTGTGTTGGGAAAAGGGAGTTTACTGTCAGCCACCACAGCTCCCCAGAACTTTGCTAGAGAAGAATTTTTTCCCCTTAATTGAAAGAAAATGCCACAAGTAAGAGGCCATGGTGTGAAATTTAAAGCACCAGCTGTATTGTCACAGGAGCATCTTCCATGCAGGTTTTTCTGTACCTGTTACCAGGTCAGCCCCTCTCTGAGCTGCAGCCAGCGTGTCTTTTGGCCCATAAAAAAAGGGAATGGGCATTTACAATTCCAACTGCAGCAGAGCTCACTGAAGGGTGACACTGCTGCTCTCCTGCTCCCATCCCTGTCCTCGTGGGGCAGGGAGGGCTCTGCTCCCAGCAGGGAGCACAGGGAAGCTTTGCATGGAGACCCCCTGGGTAAAGGCATTGCCCAGGAAGGATCAGCTGCAGATCCCAGTCATTCCAATGACTCACTGGAGCATTCAGCATCCTCGGATGTTGTTGCCAGCCAAAGCCCAGTGTCCTTCCAAGCTGTATCCAAGGTGACAGGATTGTCACAGCCCACCTTCCCCCGCTGCCTTCCCTTTGCTTGTGTCCAATTTCAGACCTGTAACTCCTTTTCCTGCATGGATTCTCTCACTGGAAAAGACAAACGAGATTTTCTTTGTTTTTTAGATACATAAAAGGGGCTGCCTTGGCGTGACCTGTGGAAAGTGGGGTTTCTGTCTCTTTGTGTACATTTGCAGTTCTGAGGAGTTACTTGCTCGGTTATTTAATGTATTTATGGCTTAACCCCGTTGTGTTCCTGGTGCTCCCCTGCCGTGGCAGCTTCCCCCTGGTGCTGGGGGCTGCTCCAGCCTCTCCCCTGCCCCTCCCTCCTGGTGTTTGGCTGCGAGTCCCTGCAGCCCCCGGAGTCACCTGTGCCCTGGCACTGTCACCTCCTGCGCTCACCATTCATTCCAAGGACTTTTCCTGCCTGGCAGCAGCTCCTCCTGGCTGGCTTTGGTGGGAGCAGCTGCTCCCCTGAGCTCCCTGCAGGCTGTGGGCTGAGGGTGAAGTTCAGCCCCAGGCTGAGCAGGAGCTCATGGACACCCATGGAGTCCTGTCAGCTGTGCTGGGAATCAGAAACTTGAAACAAAACCTGCCTTTCCAATAAAAGCTGCTATTGTACAAACTGCTGCTTTGGATTTACTTTTAATTCTGCACCTGCATTTAATTCCAGTTCTCGATGTTAAAACAGGAATGTCATAATTTTATGAAGAAGAGCAATCAGAAAACTTCTCTTTCTGTTGTGATTCTTCTCCTGCCCTCTGGGCAAATGTTATTTTTCTTCCAGAAATGGTTTTGTGATTATTAGTTGGAGCTGTTTGGGTTTGTGCTGTGCTGGAGTTGCTGCTGATATTTTAAATCCAGTGAGAATAAGTGTTATTAATTGACTTTAGTACCTTGTTTACTCCCTTAATTCCTGCAATGATTTTTAAATCCTGTGTTGAGATTCAAACCTGGTGTTCAATAAAAAGCTTGTTTCATATCTGACCAGCCTGGGAAGCTGAAATATTTATATCATAATGTAAGTGAAACCTGCTCTGGGGCTGGGGTGGGGGAGGTGTCTCACCAAGTACTGGAAGATATAAAATGTTTTTCAGACTATTTAGATACCATTTGGAAAAGCCTGTGGGGAGCAGGAGAAGGGGTGTTCCCCTCAAAGCCAGTGGGTGTGCTCAGAGCAATCCAAGCTAAACCAGGGCTCTCTTCTTTGGTTTCTGTAGATTTGAGAATGGAGAAAAACCTGGATTTTGAGGGGGAAAACACTTGTGTGAAATCTTCTGCTGTAGTGAATACAAGAGGAGCTTTTGCAGTGAAATCCCCACAAGCACTAAGACTGTAATATAACCTTGAATGGGGATTTCAGGTGAATTCTTTGTTTCCACTTGTGTTTTATTAGGCAATTTCACTTTTTATAGGTCTAACTTTCCCTTGTGTTTAAAGCCAGCTTTGGTGCCTTCTTGGCTGAACATCAGCATCTTCCTCTCCCCTCAGTCCTGGGGCAGTGTGTGCATAAAATCTAAAGAATAATTCAAAGTGGAGAATTTTTAACCTTCCATTTTTTTATACCAGAAATGCTGTTAAACCCTACTTTGCCCATTTTTAGGTAAAGTTTAATTTTGTGAGCAGATTTCAGTTTTTAGCATTTTTTTCCCTTTAAAATGTCATGTGTTGGAACGTCTCCAAAGCAGTGATTAATCTTGATTTTCACTCTCTAGTTCCTCACTTACCATTCCCCTGGCTGAAGTTTAACTGATAAATTTGGGAGATGAGTCTCTGTGTCTGCCTGCCTGGAACTGGGATCCAGCCATGGAACCTGAGCTGGGAGCAGCTGATGGCAAACCTCACCTTTATTTCACTGGGGCAAAACTCTTGGGGAAAAGCAGGAGAAAACATCCTTCAGCCACAATTGTTTAAAGGCACTGCTGGGCCTTAGGCTGCTGCTGGAGCTCCACTAGCACACTTTGGAACAGGAAACCAACACATGTTCTGGTTTAATCTTTATTGATTTTTTTTTTTTTTT
>VYZP01036070.1:0-61707 GCA_013400635.1 Hypocryptadius cinnamomeus
GTTTGGGTGCCCAGTCTGAAACTTGACAGCACATATATTGCAGAAATACAGTGTCTTTTTCATCTTAACACATTTCAGATGTGTCCTGCTCTGTGTTGCAGTCTGGACAATGCTGGAGCTCTTGAAGCTCTTCAGAGCTGATCCCAAGTGTCCTCCTCATGGTNNNNCCCAAGTGTCCTCCTCATGGTACCTGAAGAACAAGGAACTGTCACTACAGCAAAGGGTGAAGGCTTCAGTCTGGGGGATGTTTGTCCAGAGCCATGCAGCAAATCCCTGTCAAAGTGACCAGGCATCACCACTTGCTTTGCACATACACAACTTACAACCCAATAACAGGCAGACCGGGGCTGTCCAGCAGACTGCCTCATTGCCAGCACAGCCTTGCTTCACCCCCTACTTTACATTGACAACAAACTGCAAAATTGCAGAAATAAATTTTTTAAAATTAAGATGCAGAAAATAGGAATACAAATGGGCCAAATTATGCTCTGCCTCAGCTTCTGCCTTTCATCACCTTCTTCTAAACCTACCCCCCTCTCCCTGGCCACGTTCCTACACCTCCTTTACTCCCCAGCCCATCCATGCCACTGCTTCCTACATCTGCATGATGCCAAGAAAGACCAGAAAAGGAGTCAGTATCTCTTCAAGACAGATACAGTTCGGCACTAACATTGAACATACCCATCTTAAAATGTGCACCCTTAATGACAGCAAATCTTTCCCCCACTCTGCCGTCATTTCTTTTATAAGCACTTAGGACAATCATCCCCCTAACACTCATGGTAACCTGCTGCTTGAGCTTTGCATTTTGTCCCGAATATTTGAAAGGCTGCATGCCCCAATAATCTCTTCCACAGTAGTCACCAAGAATAATTTATTTTAAACAGTGTGGTTTTTATATATGGAGTATTGAGATAAATAGATTGAAAAATTATAGAGAAGTTTGGGGCTTTTGTTAATCTAGTGATTGCATCAACTGTTGAAGTACCTGAGATGTTTCAGTGAAAAGAAAACCAGAAATAAAGGTTACCACTACTTTTATGTTCGCTCACAAAAGATGTTAACTATAGAAAAGGGTATAGCTAAAAATAGTTTCAATTTATAACATTACAAACCTTAAATCTAGGAACTAGATTAGTTTCCAGAAACTATTCTGAAGAAGAAAATATGTTAGAATTTCAAAAAGACAGAAATGGGCTTGAAACTCTAAGATATTGAAAAAGCCTCTTTTTGGTAGAGGGGCTAAGAAAAAATGAGTCATGGCATGAAGAACATCTTCAGTGACAGGCAATTTAAAGAGCAAGAACCTGAAACTACCTCCTGTAGCACTATAATGTCACTATTTTGATAAAGAAGGTCAATTTTAATAGCATGGGTCATTGTGTGGTTCAGAAGTCAAAGGTCTCACACTTCAGTTATGGGTGAACCAGGATTTTAGCCTGAAACTAAGCAAAAAAATTCAATCGTACAGTTAAAAGAGACAAGGAAAGAAGTCTCTTGAAGAAGCAGGCTGCATTACTGGCAAAATATCTCAAAATATCCACACACGACAAATGACATAAAAGCTTGCAAAATAAAATTCATGGCACATCTTAAAAATGAATGAAGAGTGGGAAGACAAGAGGCCCTTAACCACTGAATCCTCAGGAGCCAGATTCTGAGACAACATTAATCACTTAACCCCAGTCCAAGAAATTATCACAGCTCCCTCAAACTTACAATCATCAATCTTCATTTAGGATACACAACTACAAGAGTAAAGCTAGCTTCAGAGAAGCAAAAAAATCCATTTCCTAGTGCTGTTCCAAGTAAAATTTGTCTGGCTTGCCAGATGGCTCTGGCATTGCTGATGACCCAGCAGGTTACTTTGCCTCCCTGTGTGTTACCTACCAGTAAATCATCCTCTCTAAACTCAAAAGGCTCTTCAATTTGAAGAGAGGATGGGGTGAGGATGGGGGGAATATGATAGAGGTTTACAATATCATGTGAGCCATAAATTAATGCAAAGCTGTTACTCTCCTAATTCCACATTAGTAAAATACAGAAGTACTTGAAGAAATTAGAAGACCAATTTAAAACAGATCAAAGAATGCACTTTGTCACACAACAAGTTGTGAATCTCTGCACCACATTGCCACAGGAGGCTGCACAGGCTAACAGTGTCAGAAGGTATCTCCGAAAGGACTGAAGTCATGGACAAGCCCATAAACAGGTGCTTTATAAAAGGCACACACAGGGATGTGCCTTCTGGCATCTCCAATCAAACAGCCATGGATGTTATGGGGGTGAGTGGAATGGAACCTGGATGTGGCCCAGCACGTGCTTTTTCACAGCATTTCCTATTTCCAATGCCAGGACAGATGGACTGCATCATTGGTATGATGCAGTTTTATTTCTTTTGAGTTTAATCACAGTCACTGCTTCTTAGGGTGACATAAACACAGTAATTTGGTATCTTAAATTTACTTTTCTATCCAAAGTCATTTTATGAAACTGAGAGAAAATACATTTATGCTTACAGGATGCAAATTATTTTTTCTATTAGCACAGGATTGCTTTTAAATACAAAGTTCACATGCATGTCATGTAACCTACAATAGGTGTACAGAGCAACAGTGGCCAGCATCACCCTGCTGGCTGCATCCACTGCAGAGACTGCTCCACATCTGTAACTGGAGATCCATTTCTGTAAATGCAGCTATGACAGTTCTCCATCTGCTGCTTCATGGATGGGACTATGGTTCAATTCATACTGACAATCCTACAGCAAAACTCCTGCAGGTGCAAATACCTCTCCCTTTTCTTATCACAGGTCTCACATCCTTCATACCCTGAGACAAGCTTTATTCCTCTATATACAAAACTCCCCATATTCACACCCCTCAAGACAAGAGAATTCTGTATTAAGACCAGTTATGCTGGTAGGTGGCATGACTTGGCTGATTTCTAAGCAGTAAGGGAACAGCATTAAAACCTTGGTACTACTAGTGGTGATCATATATCCACTAGTGGTGAACATATAATCCACCTAAATTGATGCACTGATTGGCAAAAGAAGTTAAAAATAAAATTCTAGAGTTTGTAGCTGGTTCAGTCACAGCATTGGTACAAATTCTCATTTTACTGATGCTCTGCTGCTACTATCAATTTCATCTACACACACATGCATATATATATATATGTACATACACATATACATACAGCTCCTCTATAGGCTATATATCCATATAAATCTATATAGGATGGAGTTTACATCCCTAGGAGGCATCTGTCAACAATACACTATGCATGAGACATCCAATCTGCTTATTTGTTTTCTCTTGCTCCTTCACCCCGCCTTTTTTCTATCCCTTTATTCTCATCTTTCATGTCACCTTCTCTTAAATCAGGACCAGTCCACAGTCCTACAGAACTGTCTGTTGGGAGAATTCTAGCTCAAAATTCTAATGATTAGAAAACAGTAAACCACATGTTCTCTTTCCTGCCTCAAACACAAACCCAAATGGTTTATCCTGCATACCCACCACCTAATGTGCTAACAGACATTTTCAGCATTTGACATTATTTATTCAGTCATGCTCAAAAAAAAACCACCTCTAACTTCTCATGCTGCCACCTAAGCCATGGTTTAAATTTCAGAATACATATCCCAGGATGGAAAAACTGGCAGGTCAGAGCAGATCCAAGTATACTGAATACTTCCCACTGAGTTTTAAATATGAATCACCACCTCCTTACATCTCCAGAATGCTTATGATTCCAGCAGAGACTCAAAATTTTCTTTTTTGTGATAATGCAAATCCTTATGACTGTTTTGTCTTTTCCTGTACCCTCTCATGTTCCAGCTATGGTATGACTATAGACAGAAACATTATATGCCCATTTATAATGAGAATAGATTTCTAAGAAATATCTTATTTATTATTATCTATTAATCTTATCTATTTTTATCGTGAAGTATTCTCTTCAGGATGAAAAGGGATCTTCATACTTGAGTGTACCAGTTCTAATCACTACTTTTCAAAGAAGCAACCTCTTCATTTAGAGGTTACTTATGTATTCCTTTTTCTGTTCTAGGACTGTCGTATTTTCTGTAGTTCAGGCTGTGCATCTGATTCTTCAGACCTAGGCATTCTTTGCAATATGGCAACTATCTGACATCAAACAGTTACATTCTGAAGGTGGCACAGCAAAGCACTACAGTAATGGTGTAAAGTGCATCCCACAGGAGCAGATGAAGTGTGCAATCAATTCCAGCAGATGCAGAAGCAAGAAGGAACATATTCTGCCCTTCTGGCATGTCTTTTTTTCCTTCAAAGGGCTCCAAGTTCATGTCTTTCCAAACAGCTGAATAAAATCAAGATGAAAACTTAAGTCTGTTTAGAAAGAGTTAATTTTCACAAAGCAGCTGCAAAGCCAGCTTGTCCAGTAAAAAAAAAAAAATAAAAAATCTAAAGGTGCAGAGCAGCTGCAGACCCTTTTAAATGCTACATAGCAGCGTGTTAGCAACCTTGAAAGAACACAGAACTGCCCTGAAGAACACAGAAGAATTTATTCTCCCTCAGATCCCTTGAGTCTAATCCTGAATGACTCCTTCCATGCAGCACCTCATCACAAGGCCTCTAACAGCCTTCTCAGCAAAGAGGCTGGGGATAGAGACCTCAGTGTCACTTCTGAAAGCCACCACTCCTCTTTGCAGTCCTGTCCTTTTGCTCACCCAAGGGTCCACTCGCAAATCCAGAAGTGGGATGTGAAACACAGCTGGGTAATGGGGTCTGGCTGGGAGCACACCTGGCATCTGCAGAGCCATCCCCTCAGCCAGGACATGGTCACGTGCAGATGGCTCTAGCTGTCATCTGCCTCTGAACATAGAGCTGACTCTAATTAAAATTTTAATTCAGTGAATGACGAGTCTGAATTTGACCAAGCATTTTTACAATAAACCTACTTTCAAATCTCCTGTCATCTTTGCTTGGCAATCTCAGTGATGTGCTCACACTGTTCTAACAAAAGAAGTGCTCCAGCTCCTCACTTGTCCTCATCCTGAGGTAACCCAGTGTCCTAAAGGAACCTCTGTGGCAGAACAAAGATATAGAAGGACTTTTCTAAAAAGACAAGGAAACCATCCTCCCTTTTCTTCACTTGGCTGAGCCGAGGGAGGACAGGGCAACCAGCTGGGAGGTTGGTACCTCTGGGATGCCCTACTCCACAATCACAGAGAGAGAGAAGTTGTTCACAAAGGCAAGACATTACCCTCCCACCAACCCTCTGCCCTGACCACCCTCTGCAGGAGCCCACGGTCTCCCTGCTGGCAAAAAATATCCTGGGAGATTCACTTCCTAATTTAGGCACCTCTGGAAATCAGGTGGGGGAATACGCTGGGAATATAACCCAGCACCTCAGTGGAGAGTTCAAGAGCCTCTCACAACAGTGGCCATCAGTTCTTAGGGAACATCATGTGTGGTTTTGACAACAATAATTTAGATAAAGGGCACCACAGGTTACACCTACAGCTCACACTGACAAGCACATGTTCAAGACTGTATTCTCCTTTTCAGTACAAAAATGTATAAGGATATCCTTATTATCATCCTTACTACATATTTATAGAATCTTGCTCAGTACTTTAAATTATTTATGTTTCTAAAAATAATTCTCCTAACATGTCATGTGTTGCTTATAATAAAAGCTGGATTTAAGACTCAAGTTCCAGAGTGCAATGAATTTGATAAGCAATCATCAGGGACACTAATGTGTCTTGCAGAACAAGAAAAAACCTTCCAAAAGCTACACATAATACTGTACAATTTAACTCTGAGCTAAAATATAAATTAGAGCTAACCAACCTCCAAGAATTCTACTGGTTTTTAAGCTAGAAAACATACAGGGTTATACATATTTTTATACATCCAGACTTTTTTCCCCCCTCAAAAAAACAGAGTCAGATATATTTACAATTGCACTATCAATTAATCATTTCTGTATGCTTTTTCATGGGAATATTTTCAGTACATCTGGTAATACTGCTAGTACAACTCAAATCTGCAGCACTGTATCTTAATATTTGGAGATGAGAATTAAACTGCAATTCGCAAAAATAAATATAGCTGTTTCTTAAATCACAAAGACTTAGGCATTGATGAATATTTTCTTCCAAGCTTATTGACTCTGCATATAGATATCAGTGTTTGGAGAAGGATGATGTAATCTCAAACATTGATTGCCATCATCAGAAACTTATAAAAAAGAGAATTCAGAAGTAAAGTGACTAAGTTTAAGCAATGCTTTTAGAGGAATAAATGCATTTTCCCTTTACATTTGTTTTCCTTAGGGACCAGCAATGTGTGAAGGTGGAATCAACTATGCTGTACAGCAGGTAAAGAATTAGAGTGTAAGAACAGATAGCAAGATGTCTGAGATGCCTCAGATGCTCTGAAAACATATATTTTAAAAAGTGCTGGCCAGGAATTTCCATCAAATGATTTTACACCAGAAAAGTTCCTCCAACTATTCCGGTGTGAAACCTTAATCCAAAATATAACAGTTAAAGCTGTTTTCTCCCCCTCCAGAAAGTACCTCCATATAGCCAAAGAACCAACTCTGTACACTCACATTCAAAGCCCTGATTTGCTTGATTCAGATCAAGGAGTATAACTGGAGTATCTCTAAAGAGATGTGTAACCTAATCATTGCTTTTCAGAATACACTTGCATTGTAATCAACTCCATCATTTCTACTCTGTGCCATGCAAGTGATTCATTGGACCAAAGGAAGCAAAATCAAGACTAACTGGAAAATGTTGGCATGTCTGAGACACAGCAGGCTTTGCTTTAAGTCTCCTGGACTTACTGTCAGTGCTCTTCCCTCTTCCTTCCCAAATTGACATTTTCTCTCAAGAACTTACACATGAGATATTTTGAGCTGCTAAGCATTCATTATATCCATTAACAAAGCACTTTTGAAAACACAGGACTTTTGAAAATCAGTTCATTATCTAGAACAATCATTGTGCATTTCAGATCGATATTTTTGGCCAAGAATATGTAAGTATTAAAACACTCAAAACGAGAATATGGATGTGTAGGGGAACCCTAAAGATGCACCCAAGTTTAAAGGAAAGTTATTTTGTGGGAAAACATGGTTACACCAGTGGCAGATGGGTGATGCACTGCAGAACAGGCAGATTCCAGCTCTTCCAACATCTGTATCTTCACCTTACTGAGTTCAGACTTTACACAACAGTTTGTATTTCGGTTAGAGTGCAGAGCAAAGACCTGCTACACCTTCTGCATTACAAGAAGTGCCTGTCATCACTGAAATCTACTGACATTACACTTCCTTATGGAATATTTTTAAGGGAGACAAATCTTAACCGAGCAGAACCCTTTTCTAAATACAACAGGCTTTCTTTCATTGAGGTTCCCAGACTCTGGGGCATAGACAAATTTCTCATGGAGAATTCCACCATTCTACAGCTTATTTCATTTTGGTACAATAAACCCTACCGCTTCTCATTGTGGAAGACATGAAAAATAACCCAGAATCTATCCAAATATATATGGGTTTGTTTTTGTATTGAACTTGAGTTTTAAAATCTCCTCAAATAAAACTCAATTTGACAGCAGAAACATGAGCAAACTCCTGAAATGCAATTATCTACTAAGTCTTAAGCCATATGTACAAACAGTATTAAATTAACATTATTTAAACAAATTAAAAGTAAAGTAGATGTGTTCTCCCTTAACTCAAACACCCATTTCAGTTTTTAACAGTTTGCAGCCTAAAATGCTCTTTGAAGTTCAATAATGCATTTGCAGAATTAATATATAATATCAGCAGGAAGCACACATTAAGGACAAGGGGAAGAGAGAAAACATTTTCGTCTTAGAATGAGGTAACTGAGAAGCAGGAAATTCAGTAGTGCTATTCAAGGTATTGTAAGCTGTCTGAGAAATTTTCTAAATATACAGGAAGATGATATCGTTCTGAGACATGAAGTTCATATTCCAGTCCATTTAATCTGAGCCTGCACAAGGTGAAGCTGCCGAATTCCCACTTAAATGAGTGAGAGTCAAGAGCACTCAGGCCCTGAAAGACCTAAGCCTCTGAGATGAGGCAACACTCATGCCATCTTAACTTCAGATCACAGTGATTGGCTCTATGCCAAGCATGCTTGGGCATGCCTGCCTGAATCCAGGTATGTGCTTTAGCTTCATTCACAAAAAATGAAATAGAAGGTGACACATTCAGAAAATGCAGAATTAGACTTGCTCCTCAAAAGCACTGGTGTGCAGTACAGCACAGGAGTTGCTCTTTCCAGCAAGGCAGAACTCCAGCCTCACACTCAACAGAAATGACAGTGAAAGAATGATTATTTATACTGTACAGCTATTCTCTATATTTATTCATGTTCATATATTCGTTATTATATTATTAATACTCCAGTTGTACTACAATAAAGTAGTATTATTTATACTAATACACCATCACCTCAGAAAGGTGACGAGATGCATAGAACTGCAAATAAACTAAAATGCAAAAGACAGGAACAGAGAACAAACCCCTTCAGCGTCCCAGGAGTGACCCCATTCCTGAAGCCTAAGGAAGCCCCCTAAGCTATCTGACCAGCATTCTCCCTCCCCACTACCTAAACACAGCCCAAGTATTCAAAGACCTTTGTCCACAGTATGTTGATATAGTTCTGTGCATATCATAATTTTGTATCCAAAATCCTTTCATTTCATTTTCTTAAAAATGTATCTTAAAAATGTATTCTTAAGTGTATCTTAAAAGACAGAAAGTACCATACAGCAAAAATTCAGAAAGCTCTACTTTGTTACCATATTTGCCACGTCCTAAATGGACCATAAATGGCGCACAAGTTTTACACTTTTATCAGTTTAATCAGGAGTTTCCATTCTCTAGTGGTAATTCAACATACAAATAGCAGACTCCTTTGTCTAATGAGAAAGAGCGTATGAACATTTTTTTCCAAATCAGTTTCCCCCCCTCACAAGCAATTCCTTTTTCAATCTTCAAAGATACTTAAATAAGAGAAAAACACCAAAATAGAATCTTATTCATCTTTTCTAAATGAGCAACTTGTTGTAATGAATTGGAAAACAATTCAAAATAAGCAATTATTCTTTGCTACTTGGCCACTTGAGTCCCAGTAATCTATTCAGGACACAAATACATATTTTAGCAGTACCATTGATATGGGTTTATAAAAGGACATGGAAAAAAATCATGAGTTACTATCCCAGACTTGCACAATATCATTTCCAAAAGCACAATAACACTCTTGTCTTAAACTCAATTTTTTCAGAGTTGTACAGCATAGAACTCTACACTAGAACCGAAGAGAAGGCAATGGCTGGGCAACAACAACATACTAATCAGTGAATGAAACACAGAATGCAGTACTTCTTCCAGGGAGAGAAAGAAAGCTTGCAGAAATAGAATACAACCAAAAGAATAATAAGTACAATAGTAAACTAGTTTGTTAAGTCAAAGTTGGTTAAAGTGCTAAAATATTGGGGTTTTTTTTCAATGTAAGTCAAGACTTGAAAAGCTTTTGCAATATTTTTAAAAAATGTTTTTGTTTGCCTTTCTGTTGCTATTTCTCACCCATCAAGAAGAAAAAGAAATTACTGCCCAAAAAAAGCCCAGGTTCCATTATTGTTGTTGTTGGTTTTGTTGGAAAGACTGATAAATTGGATGGTATTTTTGCAAACATACACATTGTTTTTCTAATAGAAAATCATCTTCTCTTTACAGCAGTTATTTATTTAAGTTTTGATAAGAAAACAGGTTTTCACTGGCAAGCCTACTGTAGAATTTCACAACAGAGTTCTCACAACTCCAAAAACTAATTGGACAGAATTTCAATTGAAATTGCTGAGACATTTAAGCATTTGTCTTACAGATGGAAGATTTCTACCATGACAAGTTCAGAGCTGTCCAGAACTGGGAGGTGGGTTTGTACCTCTCAGATCTTCAAGGACCAGAAGGCTTTCCATTAAAAAAAAAATAAAGACATTAGCAGTAGATTTTATTTTAGTCTAAATGATAATAATAAACTTTTCAATCCATCTGTCATAAAAAAGACATGGCGATGTGTGACCACCTATGTTTATATAGAAAGGGTGTGTGAGAGAAATCCCCCCAGCCCCCAGAGCCATTGCAGGGCAGCAGCACTGAAGATGCCAGAAGCACAAGGTGTGAGGTGCCACACAAAGCCTCTCCTAGGAGAATAACTAGAGCTGGGGCATGGCTCAGGCACAGGCATGTGATCGTCCACCGCATTGCCTGTGGTGGTGCTCCATGTATCATGCCCTGGGAGAGAAGCTTCCAGAAAACAGACTCTGCTGCCATGAGGCTGCAAAGTTTTAAGCCTAGGAAGTGAGAACAGAGTGAAGATAGCCTTCCCAAAGATGCTGCAGACAGTTTTTTTTTCCCCTTGGGAACATCTTCAGAGACAAAGACCTCTCCAAGCATGAAGGCATTCATGTTTTTCTAGCTTTTGTGCATAGTCCCAGGACGAGAGAGTGAGGACAAGGATTTCTCCTCAATGTAAACTTGGACTTTGGTCTAAAGCATCTTTCTAGGTCTGAAAATTATTAAAATACTACAAATAACATGCAATCTGGAGACACAGTTCACCTGAACAATTTTTAGTGCTCGACTTGAAGCCAGGCAACCTAGAAAAGCCAAAGAGGAGTGTCAATTCTTTATACAGGCCACAGGGTGGAGGCCACAAGACTGTTGTGTGTCACTTCACCTGTAGCAACAAGCTTGACGAGAGAGGAAACAATAGCGCAAACCTCTGAAAGAATCCAACGTGAGACAAAAAGGGGCAGGAAAAGGGGGAGGAAAAGTAGAGACTCTGGGAACAGCTGCAGACCAGCTGAGCATCCTAAAACACAGCCAAAGCTGGATGAGAGGCACAGTGGGGAACACTCACCAGCTTTTGTGTCCTAGGCCTTCAGTGTGAGGAAAGACAAGGAACACATGCAGCCTGTGAGACAAAACCCACCTATACCAACTGTTTGAAGCACCCAGTTGTACATCTGGGTAAATATTCAGAGAGATTCATACATGCCATGTTACAATAAACTGCAACATATTTTGCAAGATAGAGTCAAATCGATCCCTTCTTTACAACCTGTACAAAATGCTTTGTACATAATTGACACATGGATTTTTAACTAGAGCCCTCATTCCTTACTGTTACTACATAAATCAAAGAGTATGTTCTTCAACTCTCCACTGAGATTCATCCTGAATCACTTAAGAGTTCTCCCCTTGACACTAAACTATGAGCAATAACCTGAAACTCTACATGTACTACACCCACCACTTTATGCTGGTGGGTGTAGTACCTGTAATTTTTCTAAATTAAACAGATATCACAAATTGTCACCCCTGTCAGTGACACAAAAAGGAATTACAAATAAGCTTTAAAGAATTTGCTGTGCTGGTATAAGGTTGATAATTATTTTTATCTTTTACATTAATTACTGGACTATAACTAGCATACTAGTACTACTTTTATTTTTTTAATATTAATTTGTTAGTGTCTTAAAAACAGACATTTATTAGTAAACCTTCTCTATCAAATGCAATCAATAGTAAAATCTTCTATATACAGATTCTTAAAAATTAAGGAAAGAGATAAAAAAGAATTCTTACAGTGAAAGAGTTCCAAATCACTAACCATTTCACCCAAAATATCTCACAAAGCATTAAAATAATGTATTTGAAAACCAGCACAGAACTGTAATTTTTCACACAACCAGAGCGCAAATTATTTCCAAATGTACTTGAGGAAAAAAAAAGAAGTGCTATCTTTCCACCCACATGAATATTTATTACTGTCTACAAGATAATATAAAAGCATTTGACAAAAGTGAAAGGGAACAAAATTACATGATTGATACTGGATCCCTAAATACTCTACTTCACCCTCTTTTCCTCTTAAGATCATTAGAGTTCACTTTTTAGGAAAAAAGGCAAACAAGGATTACTGGAAACTGACATTATCCCTTTCCTTCAGTTAGAGGTCTCATTAGCAAAACTAGATCTGGATGACATGAAAAATGCAGCAGACCCCAACCCCCTGGGAACACTCTTAATTTCACAGTCCTGCTCCATCTCTAAGTTCACTGCTCGAGCCCCTGCTGGGCAGAGCAGAGCAGCTGCAACCCTCCAGCCCAGCCCCAGCAGCTCCTGGAGGTTGCAGGCAGGAGGGAGCAGAACCAGGAGCGCAGTCTGTGCCTGCTGGCCGGGCTCACGCTGTGCTCCTGACCGCAGAGGTCACACATCTCCGAGCTGCCAGGATAATTCATCTGCCCAGCGGCTCAGGCCCTGCAACCCCTTTTTTCTCAGAGCCATCAGGGCCAGATAAATTGGTCTGGTGGTGACAATGTTCCCAGCCACCACTTTCCCTTGATCCTTCTCCCTGGATGTGTGCCAGCTGCAGAAACCAAAGTGTGACCACTGGAAACAGGCTGCAAAAGCCATGTGGATGTAACCATCCCTGCTGGCCACCTTTCCTAGGCTTTCTTTTTCCACATGCAACCATTTAGTGCTCCAGGTTCACGGATATGCAAGCTGTGCTGGTTTGGCTGCCTGTGCATGGGATAGCCATGGAGCACACGGACCACAGACCTGGTACGGCTTGGAAAAACAAGAGTAGCTGCAGTTGCACAGCTCAGCTGAACCATCCAAGCATACTATTCCCAGAGGAAAAGGTTTTTCGCTGCACTCCCCCTGACATACCAAGGTGCCAAGGTACTTTAATGTCAGATTGGGCTGTGCTATGCCAAAATATAAGACACACAAAGTGATGTACCTCTCTCAGCAGAGGGTTTATTCAGTTGTTTTGAATGGGAAGGCACTTTGCAAATGAAAAATCTCAGCTCAAAGACAGGAGATTTGCTTTAAAAAAAGAATTTTGCAAAAGACGTCTGGAAATTGAAGAGACAAGTGTGCTCTGTTCCTCCCAGAGACCCTTCTGGAAGCAGTCTGGATAGGATTTTCTGGGGTTTTTTAAGCTCACTCGTGTGGTTTTTTCCAGTACTATAAGTCTCTATTGTTAACTTATGCATTATTTAAAAGATACGGAGTTTAAAAATAGCTCTAACCCGCCAAGGGAAAATGGAAAAAGCAGTGAGCTGAAAGCCACAGTGTTTCTCTCCCCAATTGTTTCAGCACACAAGACATCACAGCTTTCTCCCATTTTCATTGCAATTTAGTAGCTGTCTTTGACATATGTCCACCCATTTTCACCATCTAAGTATCAGAGGATAGCTCATTCCTGAGGGTGCATATTGCAAGTCTCTGTGCACCATTCAAACAGCAAATTACTACCACACCAGGTCCTGGGATATATATAGATATATATATAGAGAGATATATAGATATAGAGATAGACATAGAGATAGATAGATAGATAGATAGATAGATAGATAAACAGACAGACAGAGATAGATAATTTCACTTAAAGCCTTTGTGTTTCAAGTTCTGCATTCAACCCCCATGTTTTGAGTCCACCTATTAGGTGAGCAGCTTACATTCTTTAACACGTTAATGCCCACAACACCCTCTCAAGTTACAGATTGTCTACTATCCTGCTGGACAGACATGGACTGAGTTACATGAAGTGATTTCCCAAGACTGTGGGTGAAGCAATGGTAGATCTGGGGACTGCCCACCCCCAGGGGTGTTTCTGGCCACTGGATCACCCTTGCTCACCCTGCACACAACCACTAGACCCACAGGATGGGTGGGCTACCAAGGCAGCTCAAACACAGAAGCTCTTGCACACACTAACTGTACACTATGCAAACAGCCACCTGGGGCAAGCACCAATACTTCCTCAGACACCTGAGACAAAAAACATAAGTGGGACCAGAATATGAACATTCTGGGGCATCAGGAAGCAATTAGAAGTATCGGAGACCAATCTAAAATCAACAATGATCCTGACTCTCTATTTCACTTGTAAATTGAAATCCAGAATAATACAGGCCTGGAAGTACTTAATAATCTTCTGTTTATAAAAGTAGCAGCACTGAGCTCTACAACAGGAAAAGAGCAATCCTCATAAAAACTATGTACACGTCAGAACTAGAAGACTGTTCCTTACTGCAAGAGAAACATACATATGCTGATTTGAGTCCAAAACATTTCTCTGGAGTTTAGCTGCATACTGATCCTATATACTACATTAAATGGTGTTTGTTAATGTTTACTCCCAAAGAAAGGAGAAAAAGGAGAAAAGGAGAGAGGGGAGCAGGCAGGATGGACTACCTTGTTTAAAACATAGCAATTTGTACACATACCTCAAATTTCATCATGTGTTAGGTATTCCTTCTGTTAAGTATAAGTAATAGCTGGAAACCTGTATGGGCAATAACCTACATGACAAAGGTACAAGAAAACAAAGCTATCACTGCATAAAAAAGCCCATGGATAACAAGAGTGTTCTTACAGTTTAAAACCATATAAAAATAATCCCAAACTCAAGACTTCTGAGGAAAAAATCCCACCATCACCATCAAGCTCCTGGCACATATCTTGGGACAATTCAAGAGAGGTAGAGAGGATTAGAGCACTGGGGCTGCTGCTAAGAAAATGACTTGATATTTATGCACTATTTATGAGGAGAGTCTTAGAGAGTCCTTTCCTTACACAAGTTTGCAAGCATGGAGACTGTTGCCTTGAAGTAATAGGTGTTTTATTTTATTAGTGACCCCTTGTTATAGAGGCAACCCCCCAAATTATGAGGGATAGAAGAAGTACTGAGCATGCAGAGAAAACACCATGAGGCTTCTAAACATAACAGTAACTAAGGACAAAACAGAATAGAAAAAACAATGTTTGTGTATAAATATGCCTGTATTGTCACCTTGAAATCTCCCCTTTTAGAACCCAGAAATATACTCTGCAGTATTTTGGCAGAATTGGTACGGGACTAAGATCCATACAGAGTGCAGTAGCCCCATAGTTCAGCAGATACCACACGGCACCTGAAAATTTAAAAATTAAGAGAATCACACTAAAACTTTAAGCAAACATTGAGGGCAATATGAAAAAATCCTTTGATTACTTTGATTACTGTCTCCAACATGGATATAGTTCATTCTTTCCAAGTACAAACGCAATTTAAAATTAATGTGGAATAAAGTTAAGGGACACAAATGTCCTGGACCTGACGTCCTTAGCAAAAATAACCAGATGTGAGAAGAGACAATCCAGCATGCAAGCTAAGAAGAGAGTCAGGCAAAGTCCCAAGGGAAGGAGGAGGAGAGGGACTGCTGTAAAAAGTCACTTGTGGAACTGCAAGAGCAATGTCATGCTGGTCTTGATGTCAAGCCAAGTAACTGCAGCACTCACACTGGAAGAGTTCAAAGGGGCACTTGATAAAGGGTATACTTTCCTGCATCAAATATTCTCATGACAGTTGTAAAGTGTCTAACTCCACAGACCCTTCACATTCAGTATTATGGAGTAGAAGAAAAATTTATCACAAAGAATGCACCAGTGTGACACTGAAAATTAATGCTTTTCCAGCTGTACAGTTCAAAGTGTCGCAAAGTGCTGACTGTTGACATGCAGAAAACAGTGCCTGGGTTAACAAAAAACAGCCAGACTCAGTGTGGTACCAGGAGAGCAATGTGTATGCATTGTCTCTCTCTAAAAACAGAAAATAAAATCATACCAAATGACTAATTCAATCAATGGGAGCAACACAGGTATAGAAAGGATGCAATGGAAAATACAATAATGGTGACAAGTTACTGCTTGCACCAAGTTACAACAAGGACAGAAAAAGCAATCAGCCGTTTTCTAAACTTTTTGAGATCTAGCAATACCAGAGTGAGAAGGCAGATGACAGTATCAACAAGGCAGCACCAGCTGCCTTCTCTGTAGCACAGGTGCACTGACGCTGAAAGAGATCAAAAACTGTGATATTTTGGCACATGATGATATTTTCCAAAAGTTGTTACATCTCTCCCAATTTCTTATCAGATATTAGCTTGAGACTTTGGGGGTATTGGTATTATTTTAATGCTCTTTTTTTCATATCTGTATTTTGTGTTAAACATATTTTTTTATTTTAAAAAATTTAATTGTAAAAAAACTTTTATAAAATGCATTGCAGTTAAAAACTTTAATGACCCCAAAGACATTAAGTTTGGTCTAAGATAGAAAACTACCTTTATACAAAGGGGACTAGACAGGACTACTCAGTCTTGAACTTCATGCACACCACTAAAGCCAACCCTGGAATTATATTAACATAATCTCATTACTCATTTATTATACAAACTGGGAATATGACCATTTATTTGCAAGTTACTAAACAGGGTCACAGGTTGAATAAAGAGAATTATTTCAAGGCATAGATGTTGTATAAGTAAGGAAAAGCAAAGCAAGAAAAAACATAAACATAAACAGGAGTTTATCTGCTCACACCCTCTGTTAGTCACTAAAGCACAAAATTCCTGTTGTTCTTCAGACTGATGCTAACATCAGCTTAATCATTAAACAGCTACCAAAGATTCCTGAAGCATTTCTCTATCTCAGTCAGCATCTATCCAGTGTCAATTCTCATACAGTAACACACACCTAAGGAAACAAGACAGCTAGCAGACCTGTTTTAAAAATCCCTTCTTGGGCTGATTTGCTGAAAAAAACCTCAAATCAGGTTTCTCACATCCCAGGCGGACGCTCCAAAGACTGGGTAGTTGAAAAGCCTTTGAATTCTATACATGCTCAACAGCCATGGTGCCCAAAAGGCAAATTCTGCAGCCAACAACTCCTGTCCCCCAGTCAGGAAGGCAAACTCAGTCCAGGTTCCACACCAGGCACTGGGAGTTCTCCTTCCCATTAATGAAGAAACTTGCAGACACACAGAAACGTTTCCTACTCCAGCTTCAGTTTACTGACAGCTGTGTCCCCAGTTTACAAGCAAGCAGGCAATCCTGCTTTACCCATTTAAAACAGCATAAAAATACCATCAGAATCTGCTGCAAAATACCTAACACAGCTTCAGCCTTTTAACTTCTCCAGGTGGTTTCTCTTTATATTGATTATTCCTAGCTCTGGCTCAGTCTTTCACCGGCAATTTAAAATCCTTTATCTTATGGTTCCTTTGTAATGAACTGGAAGATGTTGGCTGCCATATGGTCTAAGTGGAGGGGAAAGGATTCTTGATTTCTAAAATGCTCCTCTGCCAGCTTCACTGCTGACAGTGGTGAGGTGCCTCCCACAGACTGGTCTTCTGCCTCTTCCCTTAAGTAATAACAATAAGCCACAGCAGAGGTTGTCAGCTACATTCAGAAACCCCAGAGAAAACCTGACTGCACAGTTACAGTACAGTAACAATAAAAACACGGCTCAAAAACTATACAAGCACTTACAGTGTCCCAGTAAGCATATCTATAGCAGTTTCTACAGCCAGCTGGTGTTTAAGACCACTGTGCTCTGGTTAGGGCGTTAATTGTCCACATAGACTTAAAAAATCCTAAATGCTTTGGTAAGGTGGCAGTGGATTTCAGGGTCTGGGATCTCAAAGGTGTTCAAACTTTGACTTCATATTCCCACACAGTATTTAGCTCCTTCTGTTTGGTTTTCCAAGGTCAAGTGAAAGAGACTTGTTAATAATTCCTGCATCTTCTGTACTTTGAAAGCAGGAAGATGCACATTCCTGGAATATGCAATGCATCAAAAGATTATTTAGGTCTAAGGCAAAGTTCTTTTATTAGGATGTTTGCTTGCAGCTCCTGCTGAAGTCAACCAGAACTATTAATGTTCACCCAAGGGCAAAATTTGACATATAACATTGTTTTATGTTATACACAAGTCTAAATAGAGATAATGTGAAATGCATAACTGAAAATCAGCAACTAGATTTGGATAAAGCAAAACTGAAAAGCAGCAGTTGTTCAAGTGCAGGGGCATGACAGTTTGCCATGGTCCTTGTGCAATTCCACTGGCATTCTCTTTTTCTGCTGGGTGACACAGCTGAAACAAGAGTATTAAAACATATTTTGGTGTATTTTTGTTTGAATAACACACAGGTTAGAAATATTGAAGTAGTAGTGGGCCAACAGTACAGAGAACAACTCATGATTTGTTCATTCCCCAGACATTTCCCTAAGACATACACTGTCAATTAGACAGCACCATGAATCCTTCTCCCTCTGTGTGTAGGAAGGAGCTTATGCTATCAGCAACATGGGGTGAAGGGATTATGTTCTCAGTGATTTACACTGACCTGCAAACAATTCTGAAAACAGTTTAAAGCTGCTTTCCATATAACAAAATTATTGAAAATGTCCACATCTTTTCCTTGTTGAATTTCAGCTTGAACACTTTTCCTGTTCTTGGTGGCAGTGTAAAGCATCAGCATGTTGCTGCTTTAATTTCTCCATAACAGAAAGAGGTGCAGAAAGAATTAAAAATAAATTTCAATCATATTGTGCTGAACTATTGTACTTAAAGGCAAGGGCAGACCCTTTCTTGTGACAGGCTTTGCAAGGACCAAGCAATAACAGCCTTGTTTTTCTCATGTTCATTTAGTGAAAAAGGAGCTTCTCTCAGGAATTGTCTGCATGATTATCAAGGTGCAAAAACTGAAACCAAAATAAAAGCAGACTATTTAATTTTTAAAATTCCCTTTAGAATTCATCTGCAGAAGCAACAAAAGTTGTAAAGATCTCACTCCTCCAAAGTGCCAAAGTGCCTCTTGTTCAGTCTGGTGGGGAGTGGGACAGAAATGGAAAGCAGAAAATTTGAAAGAATCTCACTAGAAGGTAGGTGTTCAAGTTCATCTCCCATATGAGAAACCAAGTCCAGAATTTGCATTACTTACCTTGCCCTACTGTCTGCACACTCAGACAATGTCTAGACAATTATATTGTAAGTATCAGCCTTTCTATGCTGCTATTAGGAACAGGAGCCATGCATGAGCTACTCAAAATCTTAAATGCACTCCTACCTGTGGGGAGAGGGAGGGAGGGAGGGAGGGAGGGCAGAAATACCCCTCTGTGTTTATGTGTGTGTATATGTACCTGTATATGTGTGTGTACACAGATCTATTTTAAAAAAGCACAGAGGAAGTTACTACAGATAATGATACAATTCACCGTGCCCTTTGTGAAGAACTGTCAAATAATAGATGCTTTGGACTTTCTGACAGCTTCTACCAATTCCAACTGAACTATTCCATTAGCTAATAGTGGAACTGTGCAGGTACAATCCATGGGCATTACACCATGCACCAACATGAAGGCTATCACAACAATTCCAAGAGATATATAGATATATATATATATATAGTGTATTTATATGTGTATATATATATATATATATACACTATCTAAATTTTGCTTTTGCTCTTTGATTGAAGATAATTTTCTGTACAAAGTCCAAAATGTCAACAGAAGCAGCAAGTGCTCTGCTTCCCTGAAATTTAACTTAGATGGCAGCTTGAGGGGATATTCAGTGAAGTTTTCTCCCTTGTTAGTACTTACATGAAAACCATGTTTTAGTGGATATTTATATGAGATTTTACATAAGCAGGAAAAGAAAATAAACTTTTCAAACATTAACAGTCTAACACTTACTACTATATTTCAACAATGAGTTCATCCAGGAATAAGAGTACATTTGCAAAAAAAAAAAAAAAAAAATTAATTTAACAGGCCATTTGGGAAGAAACACAACAGGATGTGAGTGAAATCTGGATTAAAGGGCAGAAGTGGCATTGCACAGGAAACCTGTATGTTTGGGTCTCAAATGCTGCATTTCTGCCATCCAGACCGAGCAGGATGAGGATTGAGGATGACCTTCACAGCTCAAAAGCCCTAAAAACACATACAAGAACCTGGTCCCCAAGGGAAAGGCAGAAATTCAGAAGTATCAGCTCCTAGTCTTTGAGATTCCCAGCTGCAAAATTGTATCACTCATACCACCGAATGTGGAAAACAAACACATTCCATAAGTGATGAATTGCATCTCTTGAATTCCCATAGTCTAGCTAAAAGACAGGCAAAGGGGAAAGCAAATTATGATTACGACATAGCTGCCTAATTCAAGTGGCAGTACATTACATATTTACAGGCCATTGGAATATAATTCTATCTGGCTATTGCAAAAACTCTAGCACACCAGAAATCCATTAGCAGCGATGTTCTGGCAAACCACCAAAGAGAAATACATCTTCTTATAGCAAAAAAAGAAATGAAGATCAAAGAATGATTATGGATAAGTAGAGGCTAAAGATCAGCAAGCAAGCTCAGAAAATACATTGTAATGCAAGATTTAACTACTCTTCCAAAAAGAAAAAGACAAAAAGAAACCATCTAACTCTGTACCAAAGCAAAGGCTATGCACATATAAATTAAAAGTTCCAGCCATCATTTTTCATTAACACTGGAAATGTATTTATATTAATCTCTTTAGCTGGACTTGGCAGCTTTGTTACAGTATCATATTCAGCTTGATCTCGCTGTTTCTCTACAGCTTCACATTTCGTTATTGCCACTTACTGATGAGCAGCTTTCTGGAGTGAAGTAGAATATACTAAATTTATTCCTTGGTTAATTTCTAGGAAGTTTCCTCTGTAATCAAATTGGCCACCTGACATAGGCAGAAATGCATTGATAATCTAATGCCTTTGGATGGATTACTGTCTCTCAAGTCACTGGGAGAATTCCCTTGCTTTTATAATTAAGCAAAAACAGAGGTGATGCTAAAATATATGGCTACAAAACAAAAAGCTTTTTGTCCCTTCAATGATATGTAGAAATAGCTGTCCCTTTAGGAAGTAGAGCTACATCAGAATTTCCTTACTTCTTTGCTCTGAAAACATGCATCATTCTGTTACAGAAATCTTACATCAAGCTCATTTTTTCTCCTTTCCCTCATCAAAACTTCATTGAATACTATCTAAATTTGACAGGCCAAATGGAAAGCATGATTCATTACAAGAGCAATAATAAGCAGTGAAGCAATTGTAATTTTACTGTTGCCACCAAGGCTGTCCCTGTGAAAGGAAGGCTGAATGGCTGCCACATGGAATTACCACATTTACAGTCAGAAAGAGCACAGTTTTGCTCTAACTGAACTGCTTTGTAGAGAGAAAATCTTTAAGATGAGGTATTTAGTTATCTCTACCATGATTTAGTCTCAGAATTCTCACTATGGTATACCTGATAACAGGCAACCAAGAGCCAAAAATCTGTCATGCCCTTTGGACATGAATGCTTTAATGTTGTTCTTTTGAAGCAAATTTCGTATCTTTGATATTTAGGCCAACCATCAGGAGGGGTTTTACTTTGGGAGATGGGTACAGCCCACATGTTTGCAATTCTTCCTGTATGTTTATACCCTCCCCACTAGATTCTTCAGCAAGAACAAGGAGATTTGATATGAGGTAAACAACAATGGGTAAAAATAAATTCAGCTATTATGAGTCTGTTTCTCTGGAGAAAGAAGTGAAGAAGATCAAGAGAAATTTTTTTTTTTCTTTTCAAATGACCTTTTACATCTCAATAAAGGGCAGAAGCCCAATTTAGAAGAAATATGTCTTTGTAGGTCATCTTTAATAAAAATACAACATGATTCTTCTTCATCATCTCACTGTATATCACACTAGATGACAGCATTTTATTTCCTTTGGGATGCTAGAAATAAAGTAAATGGAACAGAAAAAGGACAAAAGATAAATACTCTTTTAACATTGTTTTTCTTTTTTTTTTTTTTAAAGAGAGCTGTTATCATATAACCAGTACTTCAGTCAATTGATAAAGGAATTGGTTTTGGCTTACACTAATTTATTCTTATTTCATAGTAATACAAGCAGATTCCATAATCCTTCATTAAAACACTTGAAAAGAAAGAGAAAAGCTAAAACACGGTTCTTTTGATAAGGTGTACAAGTAAGGTATCTCTCACTGCTTTATTCATCTACTACTATTTCATCATACAACTTGGACAATAAAGAACTAAAACCAAATAGGAAGCAACTAGACGTTTGAAGAATTTTACAGACGTAGTGAATTCTGTTCAAATCAAAAAATTATTTAAAAGGAAAATTTGAGTTTAATATAATTGAAAAAACAGAGAAATAGATGGGCCCTTATAGAAGAATCACAATAACAATGAATCACAAACTGTTAAGTTCAAAGGCCTGCAAAGTATCAAGACTCCAGGGGTTTGAATTGTGAGAGTATCAGGTGATCAAGCAAACCAACATCTACAGTATGTAAACAGAGCAGCTTTTGGTCATACTGAAGAAATAAGAGATTTACCAGTAGAATATTTGTTTACCACAAGCCAGTCTATAATTCCAATGCATCCTGCAGGGTGAAAACCCTGTGACAAAAGGCCATGGCCCTGACTCAGCCCAGCAAGCTGCTGGGAGCAGTGGTACCAGTGGGACAGGACACAGCCCCAGTGGGTGAGGGGAGCTTCTGACTGCCTTGGCCACAGCACCCAGGGAAGCAGGGCAATCAGCAGGATCAGTACTTCCTGTCAGATTTGCATTTGATAATTGGTGCTTTGGGGTTTGAAAACCTGATTTTTGTGCATGTCTTGGAAGAGGAAAGCAGTCTACCCACATAGAGGGGTTATTACGCTGGGGTTATTACCTGCTGCTTCTCATGCTAATACAGCCAGGGAGAAAATTGCAGAACCGTGTGTGAAGCCTTTCAAACCAAAGTGCAGAATTTGATTTGTTTGTGGTTTTCTTCAAGGAAACTCTTTCTGCACTAAGGTGACACAATTGTCTGCAAATGCAGTTTTACCCACTAGCAGGTCCCAGCCAAATGCAAACAATTACATTAAAGACCACGCCATACAGAACATCTGGCAGAAGAAGCCTGTTCCAGCCACTGGGTGAGGAAACATGGGCACACCCATCTTGCATCTTACGAGCAAAACACATCAAAAAACACTTCATAAATTTCACACAACAACAGACAGAAATAACTGTGGGCTTCAGAGATGCACCTTTCATCTGTAACAGATACTGCAAAGAAAGCAAACAAGTCCAATGCTTATGTACAACAGAGTTTGTGTGTGCAAGCTGAGCACTGCTATTTGCTAGCTAAGATGTTCCATATGTTAATAATACATTGTTTTAATACTACCTGTTGATTCAGTTTCTGGATTAAAAACACATTTAAGAAAAACCACTATTCTGAGCAGAAAACGGCTGAATAACATATTCCCCATATAATCTTACAGAATTGAAGACCAAGAGTTTGTATGCTGATGATTTTTCCAGACATCCATTAGGTCCTCCAATTCCCCAGCAGAAAGTGTAATCATTTTGACTATTTTCATTCTTCATATCTTCATTCCTAGCTCCATGCATCCCTTGACTCCTTGTCTAGAAAAGTAAATTTCATTTCACTGCTGAGCTGAGGAAAGTATTTAAGCCCCAAGCTAAAAGTCCTTCAGCACTTCCTCTGCTTCTGTAAGTGTTATTTTTACAGAAGATCATGATGCCAAAGGAGTTCTCAAGGAGAAAGTGAAAAACAGGGCAGATTGGCTGGACAACACCAGAAGAGGCACATGAAGGAAACTCTATCAGCAGGAAGGCTGCTGACTCAGGGAAGACATGCCCTATAAATGATAGTAGAGAAAATACCTGCTATTCACATTCCACTTCATGCATTTTCCTCCTCTCTACCCTCCTCCTGTGTTTTACTCTGCCTACTATTTATAAGTACCAATTCACAGGGCCAGAGCAGTGGTGTAGCCATGGTGGTCTGAGAATCTAAGTGGCAGGAAGCAAGAAAGAAAAAATAATTGCTCCTATTAGACCAACTTGGCTGTGGCTGCCACTTGCTTTTGTAAACATGAATTGTATTCTAGCTGTTAAATCATAACCAAATAAAGAAATAGCTGGAAAGGTCAAGAGTTTGTTTTGTATCATTTATGGATTTGGCAGTAATCTAAATACAAATCAAACATTCAAGTAAAAACTGGTGCTTAAAACTGATATTAGCACATAAAGACATTATTCCATTTCAGAGGAACAGTAAATCCAGAAATTACACTTTGACTATCATAGCCCCTTTTACAGGCTAAATCAAAAATACAATTTTTCTTGTAAAATCTCTCACAATGGCTAAAGGTTATTTGACTGTTAAAGTTACAGTCACTTGGAGATACTTGACACTTAGAAGATGAATTCATAGGTGCTGAAACATTATTTGATTCTTTCCCTAGTTTGAGCCATTTTACTTAAAATACACTAAATATAGCACTGATATATGACTGATCTGTAGGTATGAGGTATCTCTGTATATGTGTGTGCAAAATATATTTCTCCTAAATGACCTGGTAATCTAAGGTATATCATCAAGAAAGAAAAACATTATGCTAATAGAATGATAATAACTCTTCAGGATAATTAATCTCTTTTTGCCCTACACAAACACACACAAATATACACCAATACATTCTCTATAATTATTTTTGTGTCAGAAAAATTCAGACTGTGGAAAGGCAATTTACTTAGTGCTGATAATTCCATATGTTTTAATCATTCTAAATCAACAAACATTGCTTCCAGTAAATGGATTTGCCTAAACACAGTAAAATACTCTTTATCACATCCATTGAGGGGAATGGCCATTCGTAAAATTTTTAATGGGTATGGGAAGTATCTTATGAGGAGATCCACAGTGACACACTTGGAAATAACAGGTAAATTTTAAAAATTACCTGTTGTTCTCACTTTAACCAGGATGCTAATAAAGCACTCACAGAAATTTCACAGACATCACTTTAACTTTTCATATCCAACTGAAGTCAGCAGCAGACCTGTGCTGATTTCAATGGTGTTTACCATTGTAAATCAACAAATCTATTGACAATAATACAGAAATAATGGGTAACAGAAATTTGTTAACCTAAAACTAAATTATAATATAAAAAATGTAATT
Organism: Hypocryptadius cinnamomeus; assembly: GCA_013400635.1. NCBI lineage: Eukaryota > Metazoa > Chordata > Aves > Passeriformes > Zosteropidae > Hypocryptadius > Hypocryptadius cinnamomeus. The sequence continues at coordinate 24,975 of VYZP01036070.1, forward strand.
GAGTTGTCAAAAGCAATTTACCCTTTCAAGAGATGTTTTAAGCATAATAGAACTGTGTACAAAACAAACTGAAGGAAGGTAATAAACTTACAGATAATTAACATGGGTTTACTGAAAATTCTTCTTGTCCAAATTAGCCAGGGATTTTTTTGCATGGGATTACAAATTCAAAAGTAATAGTGATTGTACAGTAAGACTAAAGAACATTGTTCATATTTACTAAACAGTCAACTCTACGGTGAGAAAAAGGAAGCCTAAAAACATTTAAAATTTAAGTCCCAGGCAAGTTTTGGGAACAATGGAAAGAAGAATTTCAATAAGAAATGTGGAAGCTCTGCTACCTTTACACATGACACAGACAAAAGGCAGTAATGAATGTACAATTCAGCAAAGGATACTGATACACTGAGGAGGTCATCCAAAAGGCAAAGAAATTATTAAAGGTCTTAAAAGGTGCCATTTTGTCAGAGATCCAGGAGGTCAAACTTTGAATATAACAAAAAGAACTGATATGCTATACATACAGAGGTGGGAGGAGAACTGCATGATACAGCGCTTTTTCAGACTGAAATTATGGCTCAAATGTTTATCAATTAGGCTAATTAGCAATCACAACAACTTATATTTTGACAAATTCTTAAGTCCCACACTTCTTAAACATAAAACTTAAAAAAACCCAAACAAACAAACAAATGAGCAAACAAACTCAAAAGGCAGGAACTCTGAGTGATGATGCTACAAACAGGTCTAACTGCATAACCCCAGGCAACTTCCCCAGTCTCAGGATGTTTAGTGATACACTAGTAATACCCTGAATTTTTGCCTTACCCTTCTTTGTCTTTCAGCCCAAACAGAATCAGTTGTCAAAAATCTCTGCAGAATCAACATTTTTCATTAAGCACAAAAAAAGTAAGTAATTCAAAACAGTTTGTACAAAATATGTGTTAGCAACAAACAGAATAATTGCCTCCCAGACAACAAAATCAACATTTGAAATTAAGCAACAGTATCAGCAAGAAAGTGTTTCTCAAGTCTGCATAACTTTGCACTTATGACCATAGTAGCTTTTCCATCACAGAGGGATGGGGGACACCTTCAAAAGAGGACTGAGAAAAACAGTCTTCTTGGGTCAGCTGGGTTCCTGATCACAGAGCACATGATAAACACTACTTAACAAATAATTCAAAGTTAGCGCAGAACACAATTCAGTACCTCATTCAGAAGACCTGATCCTAGTCTATATCGTGCTACACATAAGTTGATAATAAATAATACAATTAAAGTTTCAGAACACTCTCATATGATGAAAAGGTCACTATTTTAAGTAAGGATCAATTACTAAAATGTGATCATATCCAAGTGGGGCTCCATAGCCTGAGCACAGCATGAACAAGAAAAGTGACCATAGCTGGAATTTCTTTGACCCCAGCAAATTGCAGCCACTAGTGAGAAAAAACAGGACTGTGTGCAGCCAAGATATGCACTAGAGTAACTAATAAGGGATTGAGTTGGACCATAGGGATACCCAAAAGCGCTCAGAGGAAGAGCTCCTGAGCTTTGATCTCACCATCAGGTTTGGTCTGACCATCACTCACCACACACAGTTACCCAAACAGTTACCAGGCATCATTACAACAGTGACAGAGACCAGAAAGCACAGAGCACTTTTAGAGGAGCAAAGGCAGATGGGTTCTCTCCCTCCCCTCCTGCAGGTGACCAGGAGAAGCACAGGAGAAAAACCAAAACTCACCAAAAACCACAGTAGTTACAAAGAGTGCAACTGCATTTTTTAAACTACTTGGGGAAATTAATCCATTTGAATTCCACAGAGCCAAATGTTTACAATTTAGAGGAAATTTAGGAATATGTTTTTCATTTACAGCTTACATGACACATTGATATTAGTGTTGGAGACCATTTGCCAAGAGAAATTACAGGCAAAGTTTCAGCAGTTTGTCTCATGAAAAAGCTGACATTTGTCTGTCAAGATGCCTTTTATTTTGCTTCTCTTTTCAGAATTTTTTGACGAAGTTTACAATCTAATCCTGTAAGGTTTGCAAAACCCTAGTTAAAAGACATTCCTAATAAACATTGCCCACAAGGCATGAGGAATGTCTGTATCCTTCTCAGCAGAAAAGGATAAGACACATTCAAAACTGCAAAACACATTCAGTGGTAAAGCAAAACAATTCAATTTCTGGGGTGCCAGGAACATTGCAGTGGCACTGACCAGAAATAATTTAAATTAAGATTGACATATACAAAAAAATCTATCAATATTTTATGAGAGTTTTTAAAAATTGCCTCATATGTAACCTTTCAGCCTTCCAAAAGTAGTTGATCATGACAATCATCAGTTTATATAGTGTGCTGGTCCTCCTTCAGATCATGGGCAGGTGCTCAGTTGGAACAGATGACATGTGTGCTTCCTGAAGTGGCAGAGTTTCTGATCACATCTCACCCAGCCTACTACTTCTGTATAGATTAACTTCCACTAAAACATGTACCAAAGGAATTAAATTTGTGTTGCAGGAAGAGAAAGGAGCTGATGGTTTTCCTCCATCCTAGTGACTGGCTGTCACCAGGAAGTACAGCACAGTCCTGAAGCACTGAATATAAGCTTGAAATCCTCATTTATGCTTGTGACCCTTCAGAGCACTTCCCCACCACCACAAACCTGAAGATCCCAGGCTACCAATGTGTTCACTCTCACAAAGAAAAGGACATGATCAGGGAGGGCTCTTCTTGTTATAACATGAGAAGCCAAGTCACACACAGGTGGTCAGATGCTTCAGGGAGCTTTCTGAAGGCCAAGGAACTCCTCAGTGTCCACACTGCTCCTCAGAAGTGACCACATTTCAAACTCACACTCAATAAACACTCTCTGCTTGTCTCCATGATGGAGACACCACACCTTTATACAAGGGGTGATGCTGCAGCATCATCTTCCTTGCCCATTGTGGTTTCCACTAAGTGAACCTGGGGTGATCCCCCCATGTCACAGCCCATCCAGCCTCCAGACAAGCACAAAAACAACAGTTTTTCCAACTACCCATCCAGCAGCTCCTTCCAAACCCAGCCCACAACCACAGCTTGCTTTGGGCCGTCATGACATCAGGTCTCAGCTGCTTCACCCATGAACAAACATGCCCTGGCTCAGGGGCTCTAAGACAGATACACGTGAGCAAAAGGGATTCAAAGAGGCTTTCAGAAATTCATCCCATGTCCTGATGAGCTTTACTACTTAATCACATAGTTACAACACAAGAGCAGACTGTAAATGGTTGTGTGACTACATTTAAGAAGAAATATTCTGCGTGAAAAAAGAAACAGCCATTTCCTGAGCCACAGATGCCACCACATTAAAAACTTTAAGGGGAAGGAATTAAAATAAGGAAATGAGGAAGCACACTTCATTGCTATGGGACTCCTGCATAGGTCTGGGTCAGTGGCTGGAGCTGGACACCTGTGGAGGGTGGGAAGGCTGGAGCAGCACCTGCCTGTGCTGCTGGCCAGCCCTGGCTCTGCCAGTGCTGGAGGCAGCACTAATCAGGACAGCCAGAGAAAACAGCTCCATTAGATGCAGCCCAGAACGCATACGGATACCGAGGCAACGGACTCATAAACACACCAAAGCCACTAATGCATCCCTAACCTCTGCCTGAGGGATTGAACCTCTTAAAAATACAGCTGATTTGATCTGAAAGCTCCTTTGTAAATGCTACAGCCAGTTGAACAGGCAAGGAAAGTTAAAAAGAAACACTGTATCTTAGAAAAAAGCTCACTGTAGAAACACTATGGCAACTCAGGGGAAAAAAGGAGGGAGAAAGAATGGTGATGTATACTGAGAAAATACCACCACCACAAAGGAAAGAAAAAAAAGGGAAACTGCACTGTAATTTTAACAGCTTATTATTACTTTCTATTATCATTACAGGTTATACTTCAGGATATTTTACATTTGCATTTAACATGAACAAATGTGCATTCACAACTGGTTGAGATCCAAAATAAGCAAGAACACAGATTTCAGTGTTAAACTGCCACACATTAATGCCAGTTGGAAATTTTTTCATTTCCTTCCTCACACTTGCATCCAGGACTTGCAGAATGCTCCTGTCCTGGGCCTCAGTTTTCCTGATGTGTGAAATGTTGATATAAGGTCCACTTCTTTATTTTCCTGCCCAGCTCCTGCATCTTCGCTGCTTGTTTCACTGCAGAAATCAGTGAGCCTTTGGTTGCAGGCCACTGCTCTGGGAGGTGGCAGAAGAAGGGAAAGTTGCTTCAACTAACACCCCAAATCAATAGCAGCAAGGGAAGTGAAGAGGTAAAATCAGGCAATGAGGGAAAGAGAGAAAAGCAGGACGCCGGGAACATTTCTGCCAGCCTCAGCTGTGAGTGTACAGAAAGTTGACAAGGAAACAGTTAAAGAAATATAAGAAATTTGTGCAGTACCTATGGTGGTGGCTAAGTGGACAACTATTCCTGATGGAAAAAGATGACAGAGAAATGTGTGACTCTAGAGAACTGAATAAGAACAGAGATGGAAAATACACAAACACAACAGAATCTAAAATAAAATAGGGTACACAACAGGAGTATGTATAAAACAGCACAGACAAATGCAGCAGAGGGAACAGAGAATCTGCCAGATAAAAACATGGATTTGAAAAGAATAGAGAAAATAAAACCCACATGGAAAGCAGCAAAAGAAAAAATATTTGTGAAAAAACATCTGGAGTCAGGAGCATATTTTAATTTCTGATTTTTTTTACTCCCCATTCGCTACTCTCATCTTAATTTTGAACTTTTTTTCCTCCATGAATTGGGGAAACATATGGGAGAATGAACACTTTCACTGTGACTGACCACCACTGATATTGTAACTACAGATGCAGGTACACTAAGCTGTAAACAACACGAAAACTGCAAGAAAAGAGCCTGACATAGGCAAGGAGTGGCCCTCCTTTCTGACAACCTATGTATTTTAAATTATTTCTCCCCCTGTGTCCCCCATACGTCCTTTAACTTTTCTCAAATGTATACTACACATAAGAGCTAATTTTACCACAGGGGCCTGTTTCAGCATGCTTTAGATATTAGCAGAGGTTCAGTTATGAATATTAAACTGATGTTTTTTGCAGAGGACAACTAAAATCTTGAACCTTGCTGCTTACAAGAATTTAACTACTTTTCAACTACAGAGCTACTATGGTCTAAATATACACACAGAATATAATATGGAGAGTAAGAACTGCAAAAGAAAAAATATTTACAACCTTCTGAATGAAAGACTTTTTCACAGGAATGATAATTAAAAATACGTTTTAAATGTTGCTCTGGTATACCTGGCCCTCTGTTTATTTGATGCCTGGCCCTCTGTTTATTTATTTTTATATCTGCAAATGATATTGCAGTGGTAGTTTAAAAGTTGATTTAAATATCATGATAGCAGCCAAACATCTTGATTTCCTTGCAGCCTTCTTCTTTTCATTTTGCACAATTTTTGATAGAATGTCTTTCATATTATAAAAAGTGAAGCTTTTCAAGTAAAGTTAATACTAAGTTGGATTCCAGCACTCTTAAGAACAATAAGAAAGCATTTTGACGGTCTTACCATACACATACTTGTGCAATATCATCCAAGACAATAAAGGAATCACATAAAAATGGCACTCAGCTCAAAACAGACAAAATGTTAAACATATGTTTGCATGTCTATGTGTATAAACAAAAATTCTACCTACAAATTTTCTTACACATACAAAGCTGCAGCTCATAAAATCAAAGCCTTAACTTCTCTTTTCATAGACCATTAGTAAATGTGTTTACTTTTTTTAAGATAACCTGAAATTTATACTGTAAGGACAATACTGATGGTTTAGAAACTAACTGTGACCACACCACTAACTTGCCAAATTAAAACAGGTTTGTGCAGCCTACTCTCAGTAAGGTAAAAATATGTGTACAAAATTTCTACTTCCAAGAAAATTTCAGTGTCAAGGATTTGGTGCTTTTCAGCAGGAAATTCTTCCTCTATAACTGTTTTAAAATACAGTTGTTGCAAAATCATACTTCTAAAGCAGCCTCTTGCCTTCTCCTTCCATCAGCACAGTGTCTCCACTGTCTGTAACCAGCAGGGATTCACATGTGCTTTTTAACTAATGTCAGTACATGTAAAGAAATTGCCACTGTTTCAAGTTCATTTACAAGTGAAAAAACGAACATGAAATTTGAGTGGGTGTCATTGCAACCTGAACAGTTCATCTTTACAGCAGAAAAACTTGCAGCAGTTGCACGCAAACTCTTACACCAAACCACAAAACATTACATTCAATTATTAGGAGCTGAATTACTTAACAAAACACTTCTATTTACTCCATTATTTATTCTCTTTTCACTTCAGGACAGAAAAGCAAAGCAACTCCTATGTTAAAACAGCTGTGCTAAAAGACTACTTCAAAAACTCATTAGTGAAAGCCACACATCAGATTTCACTGTAAGTTTACTATTATTCAATCTTTCCTCATGGACTGAAGTTCACATTGCTACTGCCCTTACAATGCTTCTCTGTTCCAAAAGGCAGTAAACACATCTGGAGAAACTTAATTCCCAAGTACTCATTGTTTTTTGAGGATTAGCTGTTGTGCAATTGATGTATTTTCAGTACTTTATGCTTGGTTATTAAAATGCTCAGAGCTACCAGTTGTTGGGAAATCCACCTTTTAATATCCTGGGATGCTCTGTGAAGTTTGTAATTTGCCTTTACAGTAAACTGGCAGAAGCAAGGCTATACCTGGAGGGCTGTGTCCAGTTCTGGGTTCCTGAGAAAAAGAGAGGCAAGGAGCTCCTCAACCAAGTCCAGCAGAAGGCAACAAAGATGATTAAAGGACAGGAGCATTTCTCTTAGGATGAAAGGCTGAGAGAGCTGGGCCAGTTCAGCCTTGAGAAGACACAACTGAAAGGGGACCTCACCAGTGTCTTCAAGTATCTGAAGGGAGGGTGCCCAGAGGATGGACCAGGCTCTTCTCAGTGCTTCCAAGCAATAGGACAAGAGGCAACATGCAGAAACTGATGCACAGGAAGTTCCACCTGAATATGAGGAAGAACTTCTTTCATGTGCAGATGACTGAGCACTGGAACAGATTGTCTAGAGAGGTTGTGGAGTCTCCCTCACTGGAGATATTCAAGAACCACCTGGACACAACCTTGTGCCATGTGCTCTGGGATAACCCTGCATGGGTAGGGTGATTGGACCAGATGACCCACTGTGGTCCCTTTCAACCTGAACCATTCTGTGGTTCTGTGAAGTGAAATGATGCTACTAAAATGGTAGTTATACTGGAATAGATACCAAGTAGTAACAATGGGAATATCAAAGCCTACAATGCTACTCAAGAAAGTAACAGAAGAACCTAAAACATACCATTACAAATTAATTCAATACCTAAAATTGTATTTTTGCTATAATACATCCTCTAAAAACGCCACTGGAAAATTCCATTTCACGGGCACCAGGTCTTGGACAAATGTAGTGTAAGATACAGTCATTACTTACTGGTTTAGTGTCACATCTAAGATGAAAGATGATCCAAAAGCATCAACCTGGAAGCTGGCTCGAGCAATGTGGGTAGACTGCAATATGGAAAAGACTAGAATTATTATTAAGTCATGGCAAAACCTTTCGTACTGGTTTGAGAAACAAAATATATACAGTAAGTAAAAATATGTCAGTAACCAAATAAAATTGCATTGAAACAGACAAAGCAGTCTATGACAATGAATAAAAGATCAGTTTTCTGAATCTGTGAGACTTTTTCAAGAATTCCCAGCAACACAATCTGTGACTCAGAGCAGCCCCCCATCTTAACCCATCTACACTGTGGGAAATGGCTCTTCAAATTCCCATCCTGGGCAAAACCCAGCAAAAGGAAGTGAGACCTCCCCTGGCTCACACGTTCCTTACAGTGACTCTGGACAGACCAGAGAGAACAGCTGAGACATCACTGGCTTGGTCAGACAACTGTACTCTCACAAATCTCACCATCACTGCCTGAAAGAAACTGTTCATTCACACAGACTCTCATACAGCAAGTGGATAACAATGAGCTAAAATATAATTAGCTGCATTTTCTACAAACTCTGACTCACAACCCTCTAAAAGGTTCCCAAAACTCCAAACCTTTGAGCAGCTACTAAAACCAAAGTAAAATGGGTGATAGAGAAACAGCCTGCTTGCTTTCTTTTCTTCTTTTCTTTACCATATATTCTCCCCAGACTAGTTCCTTTAATTCAGTCCTACAGCAGGCAAACATGGGAACACTTCACAACTCCCAACTGCCAGAAACAGGAGGTTTTTTCTAGTAGTAGTGGAAGAAAGTACTCAGCTATCCAATAGAAATGCAACACTTGTTTCTAGACCTGAAAACACCCAAGAAAGGGAACAGCCATGTTATTTAACTAATTAATTAGAAAAGCTACTTGGAGACATTTTGGAACAGTATCAACTTTGTTCCTATTTTGTTTCCATTGAAATGTGCGCATTAAGATTTGAAGCATGTAGACAGAGGACCTAAGAGGAAACGCTGAAGAGCCACTTACGACTCTAAACTACACTTCTCCAAATAAATATAATACAGGATAGTACAACTGTAACAAAAGATTTATTGAAAACTCTGGGAAACACAGGACAGGATGGGATAATGTGAATCATCAAATTAACTCTTTCTAAAACTACTGGCAGGCTTTAAATAGGCATTAAATCCAGAAGAGCTGAGAATACCAGCTTCCTTGGAAAAGAACAGCAGCAATGCAAAGGGAAGTTGAGGGAATCACATTTTTATTTATTACATCTTTTAGTTGCCCTACAGCAAAATTTTCTTGTTATGTCTACGTATATAAGCATGAGTATTGATAAATAAAAAAGCCAACAACCATGAATACATACACACAAACAGATGAATCCTCTAAAAAACCCAGAAGTCAGGACAGTTTCTCTTACTAGAGGATGCTCAGGCTGAGGGCCCTCTATAAAAATGCCTGGCTGTGTCACTACTGTGGAGATGCACAGGCAAAATTGCAGGACAAGAAACTCTACACATTTACATTACACTTCAGAAGGATGCAGTAAAACTGGAAAGCTCCTTAGAAGGCACCTCAATAGATATAACTCAGTGCCAGATATCCTTTTGTCTATCCCCACTACATCTAGCCTGCTTTACAACACAGGCCACCAGGTCTTTGCTAAGTGGTTCTCGTAATTTCTGGATAATATATCATCTTTTTTGAACAAATGTATCATTTTCCACCAAATGAATATATATATTACATATAGTTTACCTTATCTGGTAAATAATAGGTGGTTAATTTCCATCAATATTAAAAGCCTACTTCCTATCTTAAAAAAGCATAAAGATATTTAAAAGCAAATAAACAAACAAAAAAAATACACATCCAGCTGGCATCTGCAATGACACCCACAGAACGTACAGACACCCACAGCACATATGGCACCCACATGCAGGACCATCATTTAGCTGCTTCTGGCCTGCAGCAGCTAGTGCAACCATAAATACAGCAAAAACAACCATCAACAAATTATCACGTTACCATTGTTGTTTCTTTTCCACCTCTCAGGCAGCAGAGTCTGCTTTGAATGATTTTAAAATTTCATCTTCTCTTGCTAGATGTGAATTTTCAGGCTGCTGTTCACAAACAAGATGTGACAGGCCAAGAATCAAGTAAGGTACAAGGGACCAATGGCAGTTCTGTCATTCCCTTGCTCCACTGCAGCCCATTTGCTGACCTTAGCTAACCTCCATTCATCCACCTGCACTGCAGCAACTGCTTTCTGATAAAAGGACAATGACAGCCCAGTCTTTTGATTCTCATCATTGCATTATTAAATGCAAAGAACATTCTACAGCATTTTAGTATTCCTGCTTGTTAACAACATAGCTACATATGCCATCGTTTACATCTCTACACAGAGCATAACCAAGTCTTCTATATGACCATATGCTGGTACCAGAAGAGAATTGGTGAGTAAGAAAGTATATAAAAAGCCTAGCTTGGATTTCTAAATGCACATATATTATATGTAACATTTGTCATTAAAATATATCCAATTCAGAGCCCATCAGAGCAAAAATTAGTTTATTGTTTCGGTTTGGTTTGGCTTTTAACTGCTAGGTATATTGCACCATATCGATTTGGTCTGGGAGGTTTCCTCTCTTGAACACATCTCTAAGATAAACAACTACAAGCTAATGTATTTCTAAGGTGACCCTGGACCACAGTTGTTCCCTGACAGAAACTGTTAATGTGGATTTAAGGAAGAAAATATGTATGAATAAATTAATATGAAAAACATTACACAGATGTAACCATGCCCCAAGATACATGGTGCCAACCCAGAAACTTACCATTAAGTCTAAGTTCAAGTGCAATCAAGTGTATCTCAAAGGTATTTCAAGCCTACCAAGATACCAAGATATTCTGGACAGCCTGACAAACTCATTCCTTTCCAGAAATTTCATCCCTTCCTGATACATGTTTGAAAAGCACTGTCACACTGCATACTGTGGGCTGCTGCCAAAAACGAACAGTTCTGCCCCATCCTGGCAATGTGCTCCCACCAACTCTCCCTTGTCAGCTCATGTGGCTAGCCAGCAAGTCATATCAGCAGCAGAAAATTAGTCACCACTTGGAGATTTGTCTGGCTTTTGTCAGAAAAATAAACTGATCTAAATAAACCACAAGGTAGATGCAATAGTAAGAACTCGAAGGGGACGCCCAAGAGAGAAAGAAGAGGAAGACAGATTCTCCCTTTCAGCTAAAAATCTCATCCACCATAACAAAAAACTGCACCATAAGAATTCCAGACAATGCATTTGGTTAAGAACCACAAAATAAAGAAATGGATTTCAAAAAGTCTTGGGTCTACATTATCTTTAAGCACATCTACCTGCCCGCTCAGTGAATAGGTAAAATGGGCAGCTGCAAAGGAGATTACGTTCATGGACATACATCAATACAAGAACCCAAAGAGAGGAAATAAGCACTTTTCCATCTACACCACCTCAGTCAAGCAGAAGTAACATGAAAAACACCTGCAAAGCCTTCTCTAAACCACTGAAGCAAGACAATAAACTACGTCGTTCAGTTCTGAAACCCAGGAACTCTCTCAGAAAATGTGAGGCTTTTGCAACAACCATCAGCTTGACACATCAGTGGCTGACAACTGAGTCAGGAAAAGGGAGTTCCTGGAGACCAGAAGATGCACTCAGTGCAGGACATGAACAAGAGCCAGGAAAGGAGAATTGAACAACTTAATGGAAGAGTGCAATGCAATGCCTCCAACACAATCAAAAGGTTCTGAAATTTTTATGCCATGCAACTGAAGAAGAAAAATACCAATAACAGCTCTGAAATTAGCTGCTTCAGATGCAATACTTAGTACTTAGGGGCTCATAAATTGCACTGACCTGCAAGGCCCACTACAGAAAATACTCAGCACCCCATGCACCTAATGCAGCTATGCAGAGCTAACTTCTGTTAAAGACTGTGAAGTTTAAGCATGTCAGTGAATGTCTGAAAGGAATCAAGAGTAAATGGACTGGAAAAGATTATTTCAAATCACTAAGCACAAAGATATTTTATCTAAAGCAAAGATTAAAATCTTGAAAACTACAAAAACAAAAGTGGTATGCAAACCTTCCTGCCAAACCAAGAGCAATGTGATTCCAATTATTTTAAATCACCTGCTCCATGCCTCAGGGATCACTGCAGTAATAGAGGAGATGGAAAATCAGTACCAAATATGACTATTACTTAAAACAAACAACAGAATAATGATGCCCCTTTGGTACTCCTGCTGCGGATCAGATTTCTCCAGAAACTGGCTCCAAAGAATGAGCATCTGCAAAGGGAACAACTACACCAACTACAACCAACACACATCACTGCAGATCAACATCACTGCACTGCTCTGGAGGTAACCTTAAATGTTAAAAGATTTTCATTTCAAATAGGGCAAATATCTTTACCTCCAGTGAAACATTTACAAGCTATGCACTTTCTGGAATAATCAAACTAACAAGAATTTTAAACGGAAAAATTTAGACATTTTCCTCACATTGTGTATAATTAGCTGAGTATTGAAAGCAGCACAGTAACATGATGACTAATATTTTTCCTCAAAAAATAAGGAAAAATAATTTAAATCTTGTTGTGATGCAATGTGCAATTCCTCATAACATGTTTCTTCCTTGAGAAGTACCCTTAATAAAGTACTTAGATGCTTTTAAATAAGTTTTGCTGGAAGAGATTACAAAAATTTCTGTCAAAAATTAACAAAGTCTTGTAAAAAATTGAGGAGAAAATCCTATTTATGTGTTTGCCCTTTGATGTAAAAAATTTCTATTTACTACTATATATAGCATTTCTAATTAAAAGATTCTGATCAATTTTGTTGAAAGAAAAACATCAAGAAAATCAGGAGATACAATAATACAGGATGTTACAGGAATAAAAAACTTAAAAAGTGTGCTTCAGATCTCGTAAGAACAATGAGATTTTATAGCAGACACTTCATGAGTCAGTCACATTTACAAAGTAATAGATTCCTTAGATATTAATTTAATTTTCCCTCCCCCATTTCATAGAATGGGAACCTCAGCTTGTTGACAGTCCCTTAAGTATGTATGAAATAACATAAGTTATCTCAAATTCAGTAAGGACACAGATAAGCTAATGGGAAATCAAAATAAAAATATTCATGAAATTAAATGAAAAATACACTAAAAATTTTATGTCGATTTACCTACATTTGCTGCTTTGAAAATAATCATTACAAATAAATTTATGCTAGAGTGGAGAAATACAGCACCAACTAGCACTCTATAATAGGACACATAAAATGTACACACGCTAAAAAGAAAATTTTCAGCCTCAGTTTTGTTGCAATAAATCCAGAGCTATGCAGTATATTGATGCTTTATGTAAAATAAGAAATCTCTTCGAAAAATTACTTTTTCACAAGTACTGGGAAAAAAAGAATAATTAAAACTTTGCTAAGAAACAAAATTCAGAAATAAGCCTAGGTCTAATATTAAAAATATGTATTCGAAGTCAAAGAGTCTTCTTTCAAAAATATGCAATAAAATATAACTGCACCATTATTTCCTCGGGTCTTCTCTACTGCCATTTGAAAATATCTAACTTTAATCAAAAGTTCAGGATCACTGAACTGGATCCACATATCATAGCATATTAAACAACTGCAAAATCTCTTTTTTTATTTTCCCCAGCATTCTCATAATATTTATAGGCACTCATTTACTGCATTAATCGTCAATATTTGACATTCTCCAAGCAAGCTCTCTCTTTTTATCCAATGCATAAATCTAAATATCTTTGGGGCATTTGGCGGGGCGGAGTTTATTTAATGAAGAAACTGCAGAATAGGCTCATAGTTTGATAAAAACGTTTTTACAACTACCTCTTTGGGGCACATTTAGTAAATCAGTTATTTACTCTGAAGAAAAGCTAGAAATAAGAATATATTTTAATAGATGCATGTTCATTTTTAAGTCCTGGATCACACATCTGTTCTCCATGCCAAGTGAGGGTGGAGCACAGCGAGAGCTAAACACCATCAGCTAGAGTGTAGTGCCAAGGCCCAGTTCCTTGTGGTCGTAAACATGACCTAAAATAGCTTTTCTCCATATAAACACCATCGTATCAATGAACTCAAACTCAGAAGCAAGAACCACTTGTACCTCTAAAATGCCAGTAATTAGTCTTCCCAGTAGGAAAAAAAAACCACAACAAACCCCCCTATTTTATTTGTGTGTTTGAACACAGACACTGTTAGAATTTACTCAATATATATGGGGGAAGAGCACAAGGGAAAAAAGCCCCGAGCACAAACTGATCAAGACATTACACAGGTGTCACTGCTGCAGAGTCAGTGCCTGGGTAGCAGCATGGATCCTTCTGAAAGCTTCTCTTCCTGCTCTCCTTCCTCACCTCCACTTCATCTTCCTTGAAAATTCACCCAAGGCTAAATGTTAAGTGGAAAAATGAAGAGAGGAAAACTATTGGGCTGTCACTGCCAGCAAATTTAGCACGAGCTACCATTTGGTCTCACACATCTAATAGGACAAATTTGAGCAACTGAATGGGCAAGGTGCTGCTTCCCAAGAGGCAAACCAACACTTTTTTACAGCCCCAGTAAAGCCCTGTGTCACCAGATCTCACACTTGTTGTGCTTTTAAGTGTAGAGGATGATGTTAATTTGATTCTGAAATTTTGTTTATAAGTTTTGATTTCCTATGAGACTAATTACTGCAAGTCTTCAAATCACTGTGAAAGGAAGAACTGCAAGAACTTTCAGAAAGTCAATTTTTTCCCCCTTTTTCTGAAAGGGAAGCAGCAAGAATTCATGTATAAAGGGTTACATCCAACTAGAGTGCCAGAGGTCTTAAATGTATCACTACTGGGGCAAAACCAGAAAATTGGCTTCTGCTCAATCTCGTGTTTTTAAAATGCACTCAAAAAGGTTCTTAATCAAATACTAATGGTCAGGGAAAATATGATCAAATAGGTTGTTATAAGTGTGATTAATCAAGTACAAGGTTACATACAGAAAACAAAGAAAAGTCATGAATGAAAATTTGAAAAGTTCAGAATCTTTTCCTGCCATAATTCATACAAAACTTTGATGACCATTGAAGATCACACTCCTTAAACTAAGACAGGGAGCAGAGCAAACAAAGACTCACCCTGTGACCCAGAAACACCAGTTTCCATAGCTCCCCACAGTGACTGTGGTTTTCAAAAAGCAACGTACTGGCATGCCTAGGAGTCAGAAAAAATACTACAGCAGCAGTAGTGCAACGTGTTCCATCTGTATCACTCAGCAGCCCAGGACCTGGCTGCAATCAGAGGGGGAAACTACGTTGTGAAGAAACATGAGACCAGAGGGAAAGGGCTCCAACAAGGACCATCTAGCCTCAGTAAAATACCCCTCTCCCTGGCAGTTTCGAGTGGGCAGAACCCAAACGAGATGCTGCTCGTGCACAGCTGCAGCGCGAGAGGCAAACAACCAGCACATCACCCATCTGCAGGGGACAGGACAAAACAAGGGCAGCAAGCACGTGCTGTGGGCAGCCCTTGAGCATGAACCCATCTGCATCTCTGTGTCATCTCTCTGGAGAAAGGACTATTGTCCAAGAACACCACTTAGGCAAGAAGGAAAACCCAACGGATCCAACAGTCAGGAGGAGCAAAGGCATTTCCTTTGCTGAAGCAGACAGTTCCTTGAGGTCATTTTTAGCTACATGTTTTCCAAGCTCTGAAAGGAATCAATAACATTTAAAGGCCCCCTTTTCAGCATCTCTTGTCGTCTTCAGAAATGAAGGAACAGAGTTCCACTATAGAGAAATCTACAAGTAAGCCACAATCTATATGAAGCTGCCTTTACATTACAAATAAAGCATTCAAATGTAGAAAAGGGAGTCCACACTAACTTTGCTCCTTTATACCAGTATCAGTGACATATTCCAAACATTTTCAATTGGTTTTACATTTAGTTTACATACAAATGAAAGCTTACCACCAAAAGATTAGCTCTGCCCACTGGAAGTAAAAAGCACTCTTCGACACCTAAAGCCTACCAACATGGTTAACTTCTCCCAGGAATGGACTCTGGGCACCAACAGAAAGTTTACCAACATTCTGTCAGCATTAGATGCTAACAAAAGCTTGACAAAACTTGCAGACTCTTAGGCATGCCAATACATTGCTCAATCAATTCCACAGATAATACTTTTTAAATAAGACTCACCCTCTACATTCAAGTATCAAAGTCCTACTTCAAGTTGAAAAGTGCAAGAAAAGCAAATTTCAAAACTCCTTTTCCCCTTGATAGAGCCTAGGAGACCAAAATGAATCAACATGTTCACTATATATATTTTCTGAAACAACTGATGGATGGTTTTTTTTCATTCCCACAGAATTGCGGGAGTTGAAATACTCTAAGGAGACATTTCTGGAACAGAGTGTATTCCTGCATACTGCTATTCTTCTGAGCAATTTTTGAGCTGTAAGTCAGGGCTCTAGCCTCCACATTCCTCCACATCACACTTTCATTAGAAGGCATTTACCCACACAAATTTTTCTAAACTTTGTATTAATACCACATTCTGGAGTATGCTTTTTCTAAAGCATGTCCCTTGCTACAGTTCTCTGGTCTGGTAACACCCATTTCACTTAAATACATTTCACTTAAATACTTAAATATAAGGAAGAAAGAGAGACTTAAGAGTGAATTTAGCCTAGGTAGACAAACCTGAGCTGGTCAAATTACCAGATGAATCACCAAATTTCATTATCTGGGGGCAAATGCACAGCAACAATGCCATGCTTTTAACTTACTTTAACTGAATCCAATTTTCAAGCTGGACTCCTAGTGACTCAACAGTTAAAAAACAGCTCTATGTCATTTGCCACTTCCTGTGATTTCTTCATAATTCTTCAATTTCAGGTGACACTGACTTTCCACTTGGACTTACCCAACCAGCTGAGCCCCATCATGGCAGTGCATGCCACAGCCTGGTGGAACACAGCCTGACCGTGTGTACGTGCACTTCAGCCACCTTCCTGTTCACCTTAACAATAAAGTTTCTGGGAAAAAAACCGTAAGCCTGCCTTCACACAGCCCTCCCACTAAAGTATTAAAAGCTTACAAAGATGCAATCTTCAGTGTCCAAAGCTCTCATCTGCACTGAACACGCTTCCATCTGAGGAGAGTGATGTTGTTCCACATCCACACTTGGCTGTGGCTCAGCACAGCTGCTGCTGCACAGTTCACCCCTACAGCAATGATTTCTCCTCTGCAGATTAATGCAACTATTGCAGTGGCTCCAGAAGAGCACTATCAGGGAGCATCTGCAGCTACGAAGAGCTAAATTTCATGCGACAGATCTCTGCGATCCTGTGTGTGCTCCAAAAGACATCTCCACAGAAGAGCGTATCCGTACACTATCTAGGAGAACACTGGCAAGGCAAAGGAAAGAAGGGAACTAGAGGGGCACTGAAGGCTTTCTTGTCTGAAAGTTTTCCACAGACAATTATAACAAATTTGGCATTGTTTAAAATCAATTACATGAGTCAAAACCAGAGGAAAGGAAGACAGGATGGGAGTCACGGTAATTTTTGACACTGAATACAGCGGTTTTGGTTAATGCAAGAAACAATTACACTATTTCTAGAAAAAACAATACTGAAAAAATATTACCTAGTGATGAAAACACTGAAACATATCAGTAGATTAAGAGAAAGATAGATTGCATAGGAAGACACCAAAATCCTGTGTCCAGTCCTGATCCTCTGACAGTATTGGATTTCACCCTCTACATCCACAATTATTTGGACTGAGAGAATACACATGGGCCTGGGCTGGCAACTAAATCATCTGACATGTGAGCTACTTCCCATGAAGCAGAAGAACAGTCTGCTTGGGAGAGGCAGCCCTGGCTCAAACCCATGGGAGTGGAAGACAAGGATCCTCGACTTCCATCTTCTCCAGGGGAGAAACCTGGCGGAAGGCAGCAATAAGTGGAAGGACCACAAACCTCAGCAGTGCTAACTGGAGAGGGAAAAGCACTGAGCCAGTGCTAGCTAGAAGGACACACAATTTACAGACCTGAACCTTATCAGGCTTTTGAAGATTTTATACAGTTTGATTGACCTTTAAGCAGTGTTTGACAGGATAACTGTGATAATGTTTTCACAAGGAGAGCCCTAAAAAAGTTGTTCGTTTTGAGTAACTTAAAGACTGGTAGGATTATTGGGGAAACTACAAAAGGGACCTGGACTACCAGAAGGATAATATATCTACCATGACCTTTTAACATATAAGTCCATAATGCTCTTGTGGCAAATATTTCAGAGTGAATCTTAACTTCACATGTAGTTCTTCCAGAATATGGATAAATCTCATCAAAGTTTATCAAGACACTGCTCAGGATGCAACACACTTCTACACCATGCATATGTTATAGCTGATATAGCTGATTAGCCACTGTAGGAGTCCCAAAACAGGTACACAGTGAAACTGTGGCAGAAAGAATACTCAGTGATCCCGCACGCAGGGGCACCAACACAGACCAGGAGTGAATATAGACACATTCATCACCAGAGCTGGAAAGCACTCCTCTGTCAGACTTAGCAGTCACTACACTAATCATGGCAACGAGCAAATGTTGGGAAAATACTTTCTATACGAATTGTTACATCTGAGCCTTTATGATCCTTTTTGGCTGTATATAAGCCTGTTTCATGAGGTTAAGCCATAGCTTTAGGAATATCTCTCTTTTCCAGTCTGCTATGACACAGGCATGAGAAGATGACACAAAACAACATGAACTCTGAAGGAGCAGCTACCAGAGACTTTTTTTGGACTTATACATTTACTGTCATAACAAATCTCATTATCAAGCAGGGAAAGACTTCCTGATATGAGCTTGCAAAGAAGGATAAATTAGGAATTTTAAATATTCTTTGCCTATAAAATGCCAAAACACACTTTGAGTACTTTATAAAAAGGCGTACCTCAGAAATCAAAGGACACCCTCGATGCCCTTACATCATTCAACGCACAATCTACAGCAAAGTTTAGCCTTTAGCAGTTTTTTCTTCTTCAGGAAGGCAAGACCTGCATCTAGAGTATGAATATTTTAACCATCATTCACATATTCACAAAATATTGCCATGTTGGTGAAGTATCTTATTGCAGAACTGCATACACTGAACATACAGTAAAGTATCACACACATTTTGCCTAATGCCTTACAAACCTTAAAAGCCAACAAGGCAGGAAGAAAACCCAATTCAGCAATAAACCAAATGCATGTTATTACTCACTATACTCCCTTTCCCAGTTTAGCCTCCTTCCCTTTGGTTTTCTGTTAGGATGATCAAAAATTGTGCCTAAGTTTCTTCAAGAGACAGAAGTCATTTGATTAAGTGGGCAGAAAAGAATTTTTTTAATCAAGCAATTTCTTATGACACTTCTGTTTTCTAACAGTCACCATCCATCAGTCCCAAACTCTAGAGATATTTTATAAGCCACTAAACAGTCAGAGCGCTTTTTTTTAAGGAAAAAAATTACTATTTGTTGGAGCTACCCAACATAGTAACTTACAATACCAACACAAATTGACAGCATCAGAACAGAAAGCAACAGTCAGCAATTTCAGAAGCACCTGCAAAGAAGTGGGATATCCTGTTTGAAGACTAGAGTAAGATGACGAGAAATCAGAGAATCCAATAGCAAAGACTAGGCAACACTCAAATAACTAATGAAGATTTCAAATCCAAGAGCAAGCAGAGCTATGCAAACTCAGCATGACAGAGCATAGCTTCTCTGAAACTCATTATTAGCAATAAGAAATCATTTAAGAAATCTGCAAGCCATGATTCCAAATAGGTGTGTGCAATTCTATCATTTGGTCACAAACAACGCAGGCTGGGGAAGACAAGTTCTTACTGAAAACTACTGACTCATTCTGGACTACAAACAACATGCACTTCTGTCTCCACATGCAGCTCAGTCCTGGAGCCCCTTCAGGCTCTCCCTACAGCCAGGTCATCCCTTTTACTCTCTTTGAAGGAATCCAATGTACCTTAATGACAACGGGCAATGAGCAAGTGAAAAACAGCTTGAGAAACAGAAATTGCTATATCATGGATGTCCTGCACAACCAGCAGAGATGAGTGAATCTCTGTCCATAGCAGGTCAGAACCTTGTTCCCACTGAAAATCATAGCAAATCCCACAAATTTCCACGTAACACTTAGATGTATTAAAAATGGATAATGGTAATACAGGCAGTGGGGAGGGATGCTTACACATTCCCACATTTTAACAAAGAACATGCCTGCACGGTATTAGCTAAAGGAAAATATTATGAAACTTGGGGTTTCTCATGTGCTTCTTACAATACCAAAATATGGCTTAAGGCACGAAGTTAAAAGGTTCCTTAAAAATGTCCAAGGTGGGAACTTTCCTTCTTTTAAACACAAAAATATTAGATTAGCCTTCACCGAATGTCCCTGACATAGAGGACTCTCATCTTCTAATACACTTATTTATGCAACAGGAAATTAGATGTCCATTGCTAAGACCCTGGATTGCATTAATGATAATATAATATTAGTGTATTTTTAGCTATATCTTATCTTGATTTTTCTATACACTAAGTGCTGTGCAGCTGCTAACAGGCGTCCTTTGAGGAACAGAGAAATTGAAATACAGGAGTGTCACAGACACCAGTCATGACTCCATTCTGCAACGGAATTAAAAGCAAAAACCCAAAGTCAAATGAATTCTCCAATGTCCACTATATATTGTACATTAAAACATTAATGACAAGAAGACGTAATAGCCTACAACATTTGCCTTGTGCTGTCTTCTGAGGTTCAGCAATCTTGGACAACTACAATTCTGAGCACATTAATTATGTTTTTTAAGCAATTACATTCTGGGTTTCTAAGATGAGTATATAGACTATTTCCTTTACTATTTAATAGTAAAGCATGAAGGTAGAGAAGTCACCCAACTCTGATGGCAGTGGCCCAAAAACCCCAAAACAAACAAAACAGAAGAAGTTGCTAGAGAAAAACCTCAATAAATATGGAAAACAAACCATTGCTTTTTAGAAATCCACCATCCATCATATCCCAGTCACTTCTGCCTTCAATTATCTCCTCTCACCCCCTTTACTCGTATTATCCTCTGGCTCAACTCCATCATGAGCCTGCTCTAAAACTCCTGATCTGCAAAGGCCACGCTTTTCTTCTGCATTCCTCTGCATGATCATCTTCATTTGCCTTTGTGCAGTTCTGAACTCAGGCTTGCATCCTTCTTGTTCAACTTCTGCCCTTTCTGTAGCTAAAGCTTTCATCCAGGAATTAAAGGAATCCAATCCGATTTAATGCGACTTCTTTCTCTCCAGCTTATCTCTCTCTCTCCCCCCCCACCCCTTTTATCTTAATCCGATTCAAAACACAACTACATTGTTTTACATTAATTCAACTACAGCCTTGTTGGCTAGTCCTCTGAATGCACCTTCCCATTCAGGTATCTTTGTTTTTCTAGACATGGTTGCTAGTTTTGCACTCACCAGGGATTCTTCTCGAATGCTTTTACCTCCTCAAAGAAGCACGCTCCCTTAACTAATCCAGAAGGCTGTTAGCTTTGGTTTGAAATCTCCATTCAAGACCAGCTTTTTAAACTCTCAAATACAGCTATTCAAAGACTATTAGCAATGGATAGAACATGGAGACAGTAAGAGTGTATTTAATCATAAAACAACCAAATATATATGGAAATGTTATTCATGTAGAGAACACCTCTGTTCCCCTACTCTTTATATGCCACTGACTGTTAACTCTTCAGGGCAGGCATGGGGCATCTCTTCATGTACGAGATGAATCCAGCATCTTTATACTTCATGTGACATTCACCAGACACCCAAAAGCACCATAAAATTCACTCTGTGAAGTTAGCCCTTAACTTTGATAAGCACCTTCCTGAATGCAGCTCCTACACAACTTCAGCCAAGCAAAGTCAGCCACACTGCTGGTCCATTACCGGCGAGCTGACTCAGATCCTTGGGCAGGGGATGCAATATCCTGCAATTAGGATGTAACCATGCTCTGTGCCAGAATCACAGAAAGTCTGTACTGTTTCTCTCGGTTTGGCCTGCTTGGCAATTTTTTCTGTCCAAAGCACTGTCAGCTACTGTATCCTTCCATGAGTAACAACCATCAGATACCACGGAAGAGGCTGGGAATATTTTAAGCAGCAGTAGGGAAACTTCTTGATCATGAAGAAAAGTTGTAATAGCTTTCACATTTGCATCAGAGCTTTTATACATTAACATTAGTCTGCTGTGGAGGTTGTTGTGAAATAAACGTATTCAACCCTTTTCAAACCATCCGTGTTATTACTTTTTTTCTGCTTAGACTAATATTCATACTAACAACTTAACTAGATCAGGATGACTTGAAAATTTTATGAGCATAATATTTGGTGAATAAAAGTTGAGACATGCAGAATAACAAAACCCATTAATTAGCAGTTTGTTCTGTAAGAACAGTATTTTAAGCCTAATATTAAAGCTAAATGCAACCATTACTAAGTTTAAAACAGACATATCACAAAGTGTTTGAACTTGCGACTTTTTGGGGGTCTTCAAAGAATCCTGAAATGCCTAAAGGAGTTTTTTTTCTTCTTTGAACAAAGCATTATGAACTTTGAAAATAGTATTTTATTGTGTTGTAAATATGGTCTTCATATCTGAAAAAATCTTTACATAGAGTAAGTTACATTCAGAGGCAAACACATATGCTACAAAGAGCTTCTTTATTATTTAACAAAACAAAGAGAATGCAAGTTGTCGGTTCTTAAACTTCATGGATTATAAAAAAAGAAATATGAGACAAGTTTTCACCTATTTTGTTTCTTAAACACACAGTAGTCAATTAGAAAACGAGGACACGGAGGCCTGCAACTCATCTTGTATGTCAGCAGTTATCTCAAATGCTCAAATTTTATGTTCTTCATCTATAACAATATGGACTTAATGTTTCTTTCCTTCAGATGTAACAGCCACATACCACCTCAAACAAAAGAGGTCAAGATGAAAATCACTGTATTTTAATACAAAATGAGGTTGTTAAAAGTTATAGGGATTGGGTTTCATATAATCAAAATATGTTTTTTAACACAAATAGAGCCAGATTAATGGTTGGACTCGATGATCTTAGAGGTCTCTCCCAACCTCAATGATTCTATGGAATTTGAAAATATACCCCCGGTTGGGTAGCAGGCAATATGTACGTTAAATCCTGTGCTTAGCTCACATGTTACATTTCAAGCATTTCCCTTCCGATGTACAATTTCTATTTTTAAAAACACATCCGAGTCCACAGAACACAAACCCACCCTACCCACGCTTCAGCCAGAAGCCGAAATTAAGCCGCAGCGTTTCAAGCCCCGCTGTCGCAAAGGCACCGCAACTTTCATTTTGGGTGCCCCGGCCGCCGCAGGCAGCGGGCTGTGCCCGCCCGGGCCCCGCTGCCGGCCGGGGGAGGGCATTAACACGCACGGGGACCATCTTAACTAATTCGAGCGCCCGTGCCCAGGACTGGCATTCCCCGCGCTCCTGCGGGAAGCCGAGCCGCGCGTCGGGCCGAGCATCGCTTTGCACCCAGCGTTATCCTCCGGCGGTGCGAGCACGCTTGGCGGAGGGTGCGGGGAGGCTCCGCACGGCCGGCCCTGCTACGCGGGGCCCCTCTCCCCCCGCCCGGCGCTTACCTGTGCCCGCGCCGCCTCGCTCCGCACCCGCGTGCTCAGCGCCGGCCACCGCGCCCCGCCGCCGCCCTCGCCGGAGACCAGCCGCAGGGGCCTGATGCTCTCTCGCTCCGCGNGGAGATGGCGAGAGCGGCCGAGGCTCCCCGCAGAGCCCGCTTGGAAGAGGGAAGTGCTGGGAAATGTAGTCGTTTGCCGGGGCGTGAGGGAGCGGGGCGAGACCGGAGGGGAAGCCCCGGAGCCCGGGCAGCGCCGCAGGGATTCCGCAGTCGCCCCCGCCCCGTAGGGCCGCCCCGGTACCGCACCGCTGCGGGGCTGAAAGAACCCCCGCCGCAAAACTTGCCTTCACCGACAGCTGCGGGTGAGGGCGGGGGCTCTCGGGGGAGGCAGCCGGGGCGTTTTCCCTCCCTCCCTGCCCATACCGCCGTCAGCCCCTCTCTCCTCATTTACGTGCTCATTTTCTGAGCAAACCTTCGTTTCCTTCTCTATGACATTTTTTGTTCCCTTCTTAAATCCCTACTCTCTCCCCACTTTTATAACGAGCGTAGGAAAGGATTACAAAGCAGAATCATTCCTTGCATGTTACAACATGCTCTCCTGGACTAAGCAAGAGGCCGAGGTGTCAAGGAGTCCCCCACGATGTCCGCTCCCTGAAACGCGAGAATAATTCTCCCTCAGCGGAGGGATTGGCTGCGTCTGCAACCCAATTCTACACTCCCACCTACCGGGAAGCCGAGAGCAGCAGTGCTGCCTCCCAGCACGGTGTATCTCACCTCCCTTAACTACATTTCTTTATGAAAATGGGACAAGAGTGGCGGTCGCCTGAGGCACCTCTTTGCCCGCCGCTTTCGGAAGGGGCGATAGCAAGGGCGGCCATGGCACGCAGCTGAGGTGAGCGGAGAGAGGAGGAGGGATGTCAGGGCAGCGGCAGATGCAGCCCGCTACCGGTCCAGGCAAGAGAATACGAAATCTAACTACCCACTGCAAGGCTTGTACCACTTGTAAACACGTAATAAAGGACGAGGTGGCATCACGGAAAATGCCACTGAAAGCTGCTGCTCACTGTAATCTCAAAGATTAAAAGAACAAACAAACAAACAAAATATCTTAGAACCATTATGCAGATCAATTTTAATTGCACTTCTTGCACCGACAACAGCCAGGACACCTGGCACCTCCATTTCTGTTCTTAGGAGCGTTTCCACCCGCCGGGCTGCCTTCTGCTATCCAAGGCTCCCCGCGGGAAGGACCGTGCTCCGGGCACAGCAGCTCGGCAGCGGCTGCCTGGCTCCCCGGAGCCACCCGACAGGGAAAGCCGGCGCTCCTGGCCCGATTTCTCTGTAGGGCTTATCTTACTTACATATATAATCTTATTAAAGGAACCAATTAGAGGACAGATGGAGGAAATTCAGTTTCTCAGACTTTGTTTCTGTAATATGAAAACAGCCAAAATGACAGTCCAACAAGGTGAAGATAACAGAAGAGTATTGCACGTGGAAATAATATATAGTAACTTTGAGGAGAAAGTGGCAAGTAAGTTTTGTGCTGTCCTGCTTACACTGCTGTCAGGTACTAGAGGCAAGATGCAATACTACCTCAAAGTATCCATTAAGTCCTGAAGCAGCTGCTGAAACAGCACAAAATTAGTTTATGAAACTCTTGTGTGGGGTGTCAAAAAGAGCATGGGTGAGTTGGGTAAAGAAAATGAAAAGTGCTATTTATAGCAAAGAAAAAATATCAGTATTACAATATGATGCTTCCATCTTACAAAAGTCATAAATCCTTACGTTTCAGGCTGCAGCCAACCCCTACAGTTATTTCAGTTAGACGAGACTTTCGCCACTGGCACATTATTTCACAGCTGCTTCTGTCAGTATTTCTGTGAGAATTCATGACATTGGGTATACATTACACCATTCAGCAGCAGATACACAGTGCAGTTATACACTCATTTCCTGGATCAGTACATCATAGAATTCTTTTTTCTTTTGCTCACCAGTGTTCAGATTTAGTGTAGGTGTCACACATGGAAGGTTCACCAACCCAGCGTCAGCCAAAGCTTGGCTGCTTTAAGCTAACTACGAATGCAGAGTTTTATCCAGTCTGTGTCCTCAGTGGATATGGTGAGGTATGATACATATGTTTCATAAATGCAGTCCTTTTTTTAGTATGCCAACTCTATATTGGTCAAACCCTTCACTAATTTTAAGAACCATATTTATAATGATTTTTTTTTTAATTTAGAAATTCTGCCAACTAATACAAAGATACAGGCATTTAAAAAGTGTGTATCTAGAAGCAATTAGCCAAAACACAGCTGAAAAATGTTTTACATTCCTCTCCTTGCAAACCTCTCTCATTTATATCTTCTACTCTTTGGCTTATTTATTTATCACTTCTGTGGTAAACAGTAAAGATTAATCCTAAAGAGAAAACTTAAATAAATTGCAGAAAATTTCTATATTACGTTGAAGAATCTAAATCACAAGGAAGTAAACCCTGATCTCTATGTCTGAAGTCCCTTCTAATTGTACACATTGATTAGAAATGAATGATTTGACAGGCTTAATTCTTCAGAAGAATATTTAAATTTCATTGATGGTGATTTCACATTCATTTGGGAAATCAGGCAGCGAACATCAAGATTCCCCTCCTAGTTTTACTTTCCTGGGAGTTCCTCAATATTGCTGAGGACTTTGGCAGACTATCCACCTCTAAGCAAGGAGCTCTTTCACATCAGGGGACAGATCCTTTCTTCTTCTAGCAACTCACGGAATATCTCATGTTGGAAGAGATCTGTAAGACTCAAAGTCCAGCTCCCTTCTCTCCATGGAACTACCTGAAAATACGCCATATAATGGTGTCATCCAATCCTTTAACTCTTGACTTGGGGACGGCTTCCCTGAGGATCATGTTCTGGTGACCAATCACCCTCTCAGTGAAGAACCTTGTCCTGATGTCCAGTCTGAACACTACCAGTTGCAGTTTCCTCCCATTTCCTTGTATCCTACCTCTAGTTCCCAGAGAGAGGAGACCAGCACCTCCCTCTCCACTGCCTGTAGTACTGAAGATCACAGTGAAAGTCTGGTTTGTGGCCAGCTATCCACATACTCAACCAGTATTTAACACTGAATCTTGAAGTGAGATCTCCGCTCAACAAAAAACCAAAAACAACAATAAAAAAACCAATTCAAAACAAAACAAAAAGAACCAAACAAAACCCCCCACCAAAACCAAAACAAACCCCAAACAAACAAAAATATTATAGACAGCCACCTGAATCTACAACTTCTTTATTCCAAATGAAATTGGACTACACCCAAACACCTGCTTTCCATCCCAAATCTTTTTATGATGCTGTATCTGGGGTGCTCATCATTTATTTTTGATAACTGCACTATCTAAAGCAAAGAATCAAGAAGCAACATTTGCAGAATTCATGGTAAAAACCCCCAAATTATTCATCTCATGTCACCTTCAGAGACGGCAAACTGGTGAATGGACTTTACTCACATTTATCTTCACCTGCTTCAGATAATCAGTGGTGACTCTGTGGTATTACAAACAGGATTTACTTTTGTTTTTGCCATTAAGACCAAGCATAAACAATCTCTTTACAGGGTCCAGAGGACTAGCTATGCTAAGAAATAAATTTTGGTATTCATTTTCTAGTCCACCTACATATATTCTGTGTAAGTAAGTTGTACAATTGCTCTGGATCAATTGGTTGCTAAAATTTCCCCTCATTTGTCTTCAAGAGTGGTGATTAGATGCATATAGAGGTTACAGCTAAATCTGAGTGGCAGTAAGCACTTGAAAGAAAATAGCTTATTTTCCAGAAGAATATTTACATGAGATGAAACATAATGGAAAAAATAAGAGGGATAAAGGGGAGACCATTTCCTGCTGTGATGCAAGTAACATCCAAACTAGGCATGCAAGAAAGATATGAATGCTTGATCACATTTAATTGTAGTTTTATCTTACACTTCACTATTTCAGGAATTTCCCATAATTCTTTACACAATCGAATTACATGTCTTAAAGTTCTCAGATTCTAAGCATCTAGAGAATGAAACTAGGGCAAAGAAGTGCTTCCCACCTTTGAGTACTCTGCTGAAGACCAAGGTAGACTGTGATTTGATGCTTCTGTGGTACCAACTGTCAACATGATCAAAAAGCCCAGTGTGATCAGTCTTTATCAGCCTCTGGTGCTTATTATCAGCCAATGGCCCAGAGGCCACATGGACAAAGATTCTCCAGCTGGAGAAAATGAAGGGATTCACATTTTTGTCCTGTGTCCACATGCCCCACTGTAATTACACTAGTACCATTTTTTCAACATTCCTTCACTCAGAGGCTGCCACAAGAGCTTCACAGACACCATCACCAGCTACATTAGCTGAGTGTGTCAGAGCTGAGCCTCTTCAGATACGGGATGAAGGTGCACACATCCTCACAGGTACATCTAAGGAGCCAAAACCTCAGGCTATAACTAACTTCCCTGCAACGCTAAGAGGAAAGCCAGCCCTACAGTCACCTCCTGCTTTGTGCCAAGTGTTCTGCAGCTGGACATTGGGCAAGAGCTGCTGCAGAGCACGGGGCTTACCTGAGTGCACCAATCTCAGAAGTTCCTGCAGAACCTCCCTATGTCTGAGTGGTGTTAGCACTGCTAATCCCCACAGGAGTGTCTGTATGTACACCTCCATGCACACACACGGATTGGGAACCATTTCCTCTCGTCCTTACAGCCACACTATAACTTACCTGAATGGACACAACATTTCTGCTCCTCAAAGTCACAGAAAGACAATTCAAAAATGAAGTGCATTAGAAGAAATCCTTATAAAGAAAGTTCAAATTGTAATTATATAATACCTAATTATCGCAAATACACATAGATAAATAAAGGTTCGCAATTAGAAGTGCAGTTTTAGTGACCAAAGAAGAAGTCTTTGTCTGAACTGTTTGACATTTCTCACAATCACTGCCACATATTTTGAAAATACTCAAGTCTCTATGAGGAAATCAGAGAGAGAGATGTTCTAGTAACTACCCTTCTGCATTTATTTTTTCAAATTGCAACGTAAATACATTCAAACTTTTGTAAAAACTGTGGGGGCTTTTTTTTTGAGCAAGCTTAAAAGATAATAGATACATTAAAATAATTAAATATGCTGAGCAAATCTATTTTGGAAATAGTTAATAGGCTTACCGTGGCTTGTGATACCAACTGAACATATGACAAAGGGGACTCTAACACACATTAAAGTGACCAGTAAACAAAATCTGCATCATGGCTAGAACTGCTTTTTGCAACCAGTAGTAGCGACTCTCCTAAATCTTGTTCTGGGTTACAATGAATAATCTTCATATTTTAATGACAAACCTCAGATTTTTTTTTACCTTCAAAATTCTAAAGCCAGGTTCCAATGTACCCAAAACTTGTCTTAGAATTGCCTGTTAAGCTAACATGTTCTAGGACTGCATTTATTCATAAAAATACATTAAACATGCACACTGTTTATCTGATGAGTAGATTTACTAATGGGTGACTTCTTCCACCTTTCACCCTTATCACTGCAGCAATCCTTATGTCTATCAATAGCCATGCACAGGTGGAGGCCAGCAGGGCAGCTAAGGAATGCATGCCCCAGGGATGGAAGCAGAGAGGCAGAAGCAAGAGATACTTACTGTCAGATTTTTGCAATGCTTTATGAGGAAATGCAAGTTTTTCTTATTTTTACTTTTAAGACTGAACCAAAAGCTAGAAAAAACCCACACACACCCAGAGAAACTCCAACCAACCAAAAATAAAAATCCCAAACAAAAACCAAAAAAACCCAACAAAAAAACCTCCAACCGAACCAAATTATCTTAATAGAAGAAAAACAGTCAAAACACTTGTTCCAAAAATATATTGAACTCACTGAACTAGAAAGCAATCACTAAAGCGTCATTCAAAATGAAGAACAAAGTAATTGCTTCAATCTTCTACTTCAAAGTCCCAGTCCTAGAGTACTATATACTGGTAATTTGCAGTCAAAAAATAAATACATATACGCACATTCAAGATCAACTCCTCTTTAAAATGTTAATGTTGCTCATTTCTGTAATGGCCTTCTATATTTTCTGGATGTGAATCCAGATCAGAATTAACTATTAATCAAGCTGGAAGCGACCAGTAAGATGGAAAAGCCAAAAGCAGTCCTCACCAGACTGTACATGCAATTACAATAATAGAGGAATAAAGAATGTCACCTTTAAAGGTAACACCCTAAGCAGCTACTTTCATCATTAAGCTTCCAATTCATACACCCTGCAAAAGAAAGTAATTTTATATACTTTTCCTCACTCATTCCTGCACTCCAAGCAGCTTTACCGACCCCTCACAGAAAATAGCCCATAAAGGACACACAATAGCCTGCAACATTAAAGCACTTTAACTGTAGGAGCACTAAATTTGAGAATATTAAATGGGCAAGAGATGAAAATACTAACATGTAATTTATGTAAAAATTAATGAAACTAATATCTGTGATTGAGATCTCCTATATGACCTTAAGGCACTCTACATTTATTAATAAAGCTTCGTCTCTTGTAATTTTATACTTCTGCCCTCTCATGATTTACAGATATGGAAATTCTGAAAGAAATCAGCTCTGGTAAAGATCTGCATTATTAAAAAAGTCTTCCCAACTCTCACTCATGTCCTTCACTCAGCTTCTGAGTAAAGCCAATCCAACAGGCTGGCTGCTCTGAAAGAAATATCAAACAAATGACCCAAGTCAATCAGAAAACTACCTGTCCTGTTGGTTTCTTGTTTGTTTTCCCCCAGTGAAAATACATACATCTAACTGCTTTCTTATTAGCTGAAACACAGAATAGAGGTAGTTTTAATTTAATAACAACACATCAGAGTAGTCAAAGTATGTAATACATCTTTGTTACTGTGTTCTCTATTAAAGCAGCAGAAACAGAAAAGGGAAGCAACCAAATGCTGGCAAAACATCAGTAATCCATGAGTAATGGACTACTTACAGTGGAACATCCAGTTGTTCTTAATGTGGTTACTTGGAATGTATCATAGTCAATGATTTTAGGAAATTACTCTATCTAAATGCAGCAGCATCACACTTTTCCTAGCAATTAATTTAATCCAAATGTGGGGTCAGAACCTTTTACCAGACACAATAAAGCAGTACCTTTAAAAAAAACCCAAAACACAAGACCAAAGCCAAACTTAGTTTTATTTTTCTTATTTACACTTACAGAAGCTTTTGCATTAAAAAACCTGAAAACCAAATAACCTGTACATATAATACAGCAATTGAAGTCTTCATGAATAGAATCTTAAATTTTCAAGTCAATTTAAAAATCATTATATTAAATAAACCAGTATTAAAATCCAAAAAATGGGGATGAGGATGAAGAGGAAAATAATGACCACAAAACATTTGCATTCTGCCCTTCACATGTATCATTTATGCCCACTGAACATTTGTTCTCAGTGTAACTTGAAAAACCTCCAAATTCTGAGTTTCTTTCACTTGTCTGAAATAACTCCAATAGGGTCTGCAGTGATGAGCTACAAGTGCTTCTCCTCTCTTCAGGAACAGACGGTCCATCTGAATTCTTAACACATAACTCCATATTCTGTTTTCGGGTTTCTCTTTTATTCTTTCTCAAATTAAGCTTCACTTTTCTGTGCAGCTTTCCAGACGGTGAACTGTGGGCAGTGCTGGCAGCTGATGCATTAAGTTCTTTGTTCACAGCAGTATCAGATACCTCAGCCTCCAGAACGACATTGTGCTGCATTTGTTGATGATTATCACATAAATCATGATGTTTCTTGACAAATGTAGGATTGGCATCTGCTTTTTTCAAACACTTTGCTGGTAGAACTACTGAATTATTTAATTTTCGTTTTTGCTGCAGTAAGTTTCTGTCTTTTTCACTAAATTCCGTAACTTGAGTATGAGAATATGAAGTATCCATTCCTCCCAGGAAACACTGTACATTCTTTTTACTTACATCTGGTTCCAGTATTTCCCTGCTGAACAGCTCAAAAGCTGGAGACAAGTTCTCTGTGTACACTTTGTCAGTTTTCTGAAGGAGTGTTTGTATGGAATTTGATGATACAACAGTCTCTCGTAATTTCACAGCACAGGAGCAATCAGTCTTAATATTTTCATAATTAATTCTGAACTTACTTTTTAGTTCTGAAGGTTGTGATGGGTGACAATAAAGAACTGAACAGACAGATGCAGAAACAGGGGTAGGTATTGGCACAGAATTTGGTTGTATTTCTGCAGGCTGGCGATCCAGTCTGAGAACCTGCATTGCAGTATCCTTCCAGGAGTAGGTTTTCAAAGCAATGCGTTGCTTCTTCAGTCGCTCTTTCAGCTCATCTGCTCTGGTTACCTTTCCAATAATAGGAGAGAAATATCCTGTGCTACATTTTGTCCTACAATGAAATTGTTTAAAAATATTAACAAACATAAAAAGCCCCATGGAACGTAACTCCACACGCAACTGATTCTAGAAAAGCAACTGAACTGACAAAGGAGCTTTTGTTTTAACTCCTCAAGGAAAGATATATTTAGGGTAGCAACACACTATTTCTACAGGAGCAGAGTCTTATAGTTTTGATGTTTTCTTACTGATTTCTACAGCTCATGACATTTTAAAAACACACAAAGTAGTCTAGGATTTCAGAAAATCTCAATTTACAGTAGCATTAAGAACAAAATAAGTTAATTAATATAATGCAATGACTACAAATACTTACAAATATTCTATGATATTTACACACAAAATTAATTATTTTCTTGACAGGATTTCAAGCCTAACAACTCTGAGTATTTTGAAATCACAAAAGAAATAAAGGCTTGCTTTCATTAGTTGTTTGATTCTATTTGCATTTCCTTTGATTTCACTACAAATATCTTTATTTTTTCATTATTTGCTTTTTTTTTAATAAATAAACAAGAAATTTATTCCTTATCTCCTGACTCATTTCCAAAAAATGAGAGCAACCTTGAATAGTGTTACTGCTTCACATAACAAAGACCCTGGTACCTACAGTCCAAGACACCAAACAAGGCTTTCTCGCCCTTTCAAGCTCTTGAGCACAAGGAAAGGAACATTTGCTTTCTCTGTCCTGCACAGGCAGCACAGAAGTGAAGAGGTTTAGAGTACAGGTAGGAAGTTTTTCCACAGGTAAGGAGACCAGACTGACTAATTTGCTGTCCTTAGACTACTAAGTATGACAGAAATCATTCAGAACAAGATGTCCAGACACTGCTGTCTTTCTGTTAGCAATATTTCAGTGCAGTAAATTTTGTGTTACAGGAGCTGACGATAAGTAGGACAACTTCTGGCAACTTTCAGTCTCAACTTTCTCTGATGCCATCTGCACTTTTGATTTTTTTTCCCTAAGTTCTGCTTTACAGAACTGATTTGCCACATATAATCTCACAGAAAATTTCCATTATTTATTTCAGCCTTGAAAACATGAATTTATCCTGTTCTATTCAGATCAAGAATTTCAAAACTATCATTATGCTCAGTGTCCTGACTCACAGAGTCTTTAGAATTTACAACATGTAACTCACCTTTTTATTTTTCCTGTGTCATCATCTTTGTATGCAACAAACTCATAAGCTAACTTTGAGATTATATCATCAACAACTTTATACTGTGTGCTTTGTGCAAAATTTCGGTGCCGCTCACTTTCAAGATGCTGCAATAAAGAAAAAACATGAAATAAATCTAACACTACAGATATGAATATACAAGTCAACAGCACAAGGAGCAAGTAACTATCAGCATCTCTAAGACATGAATTACTAGTGCCTACAGCTATCAGAGATAGATTTGAATTCTTAATTGCTGCTTCTAACATAGGAAAAAATACTAATTTGCTGGTTATTCAGAAAAATATTTTAAAATAGAAATTATAGAGAAACGTCTAGTGATACCACATTAAAGAGATTTGATGGTATCAAAGCATATACTTGACATTTCACATACTGTTTGCAGATCTTCATATTTCTTCCCACAACATTCACAATATCCTCTCTTTTTTTTGTCCTTCTGAGGAAACTGAGCAGGCATTCCACAATCTTTGTCACTGTTAATTTTGTTTCTGTTAAGAGAATATTAATGAGTGTTAAACATGGAACCGAGTGCTCAACTTGCCCCTCACAGTATGTTCATCCTTATTCACTCAAAAGAACACCCCCAAATCAAACCTTTATTTCCCCTTAAACTATTTACATTATTTTAGTCAATGCTTAAAAAAACTGAAGAGTTATGCATAGATTTAAAATCAAACAAACAAAACCCAGAAGCATTTACTGCAAGAAGACAGGCACACCCAATGGAATATGTAAGCACAGAACACCAGGTTAGTACAGACATACTACTATCACTGACTTAGAATAATTAATACAAAATTGATAAACAAATGAAAATCAAAGGACATTTAGAAGTCTGTGTGCACAGCTGATAAAACCCAAACTAGAAAGAGGAAAAAAAAAAAAAAAAAAGATTTTAACACCCATTGTTGGTTATACACAATTTTGAATAAGTTCACCAAATTCCATTTTGTCTTGTTTTTCTAAGTAAAGGCTAAGTGGGAATGCAAAAAAATTAACCTAAAGTTCTTCCTGGACATTAAAATTTCAAGAGGTTTTTAACAGCTGCTCCATGATCTTCAGAATCCTCATCTGGGAAGAACTAATGCTTGCTGCAATCCACTATTAAACCACCTATGGTTGATATGCCAGCACTAAAGCAAAGTCATCAATCTCTACTTCCTTTTGACTTTGAAGGAATAGTTCCATGTCCCTGTTTAGCCAAAAATCACTGACAGATTTTACCGAGTATCTGCATAGATGTAAGCTTAGGACTTTACATCTAAAAATCTCTCTTGAAAAATGTCTAGCTTACAAAGCATAGCAATGTATTGTTAACACCCTGCCCCAGCATTTCTTGGGTTCCCCAGGCCAGGGAACTCTAATGTGTGCTTTAACTGTTACACCAGCCTTCACATCTTCCCTCTGGAAAACAGTAAACCTCACAGAGAACCAGTAAAGCAGGACAGAAGCAATAGAATGCATCATCTGAAGACAGTAAGTCTTCAGGTCTTGCCCAACGCAGAAGCAAATAGAACTAACAACTTTGTTTCAATAAGTTTTTCTCCCAGGTAAAGACAAAATAAGTGAATATTCCCCTCTCTCCCCCAAAACTGACATTGGTCACATTCACTTGCTGAGTATGAAACATTCTCTCACCTAAATATCTCTTTGGTATGTGCCCACGTGACATATTAATTAGGAATATGTATTCAAACATAAATCCTGAAATTTTTAATATATCATATTCCTTAATCCATCTAAACAAAACCTGCCTTTTTGGTTTTTTAGTGCTTTAAAAAGAATGGGCTTTTCCAACACCCACTGAAAAGACACAATCAGAAATTGCCTTACTAATAGAGCAGTAACCCCTGCAATATATGTTTTTTGCCTTTTCATACTGCTACCTTCCTTGCAATTAAAAAAAAAGAAAAAAAAAAGCATCATGGCAATATCAGCTGAAACCTCCAGCACTGTATTACAGTCAAGACTGGACAGAACTGTGGAGAAGCCACTTCATAAAGGAAACAGATATAACAGCTAAGTAAGTCTTCAGCCCAAAGGACAGAAATGCAGCAACTTACTAAATACAGAAAGTTCCACATATAGCAAAGCTACCCCCCACCCAAATATATTTAGTCTCTCACATGAATCAATTTCAGAAGTCAATGAAAAAAGCTAGGTAGAAAAAAAAATTTAAAACCCCAGTGATTCCCAAAAAACAGTTAATTAAGACTCTTAAATAGTTTCAAATCATAAAATTGATTTGCTGAAGTTCTAACTCCATCTGTAGTGCTCAAATCGAGCCTGAATGCCAAAATGTATTACATAAACACTTGCTGTAAAGCCAGCTGCAATTCCACTGGGCAGCTGGCATCCACTTTTCATCTCTGAAGAGCTGAAGCAGTATTAGCAGTCTATTTAATTTCTATAAATTATCAACAATATACACTCTTTATCATCAATGGGTAGGTACTGTGATTGAATATCACTGCTTAAAAAAATTCAACTACTTATTTCAGCACTATATAGACAAATACAAAAGAAACCCACTTCCTGTGAAATACTTACTGAACAGCATCCAAGATGAGGACAAAGAAGAAACCAGTGGGAGAAAGGAAAGAAATATCTTATGCTGACCCACAGTGAAAGGAGAAGGCCACATTTTTGGATGTATGCATCTGTATGCCCAAGAAAACGACTAAAAACAGGATAAAGAGGGTACACATAGAAAGACACCAACAGTGCAGTAGATACACAGATGAGACATGGCTAACAGTCTAATAGTACTAAACAGCACAGAAAATTACAAGTTGAGAAATTATTTTAGAACACAATTAGTCATGGAATAATTCAGAGAACAACTCTCTCCTCCTACCCACACTTCAATAAAATAAAATTTTCAACAAACCTTTCCTTAGACTGAGTTTGCTTTTGACCAGGATACTTCTTATCCACCTCAAATGGACTATACGGCTTTGGAACACAATAGTTCAGAAATGGAAAACTCAGTAACTGCAGATAAAACGGTCGGTACTGGCTGTATCAACACAAAACAAGTGCATGAGAAACGTCAAAAATGGAAAAAGGGCTTCATTGCATACATTACTCCAGGTCCAAAATCTTGAGCAAGTGTTTCTCTTTTACACAGGACATACACAGAATGCTAAGCAGATACTTAGAATAAGTCATTCATTCCTTCCTTGATATTTTCCCTCAGTTTCCATAGCTGTCTTACACATTCCTTGGGATATGATTTGTGTGCCTATTAGTTGTTGTGAGTTGGGCAACCAATAAACCCAAGAACAATTTGGACAACAGTGCATTTGTGCTCCTGAGAAGTAGCTACAGCAGTTCCCAACATCCAATGCTTTCAAAATTTGTTTTATAATTTTTTTTAAATTCACCATTCAAATTCACCAATTCACCATTCAAAATATAAAAATGGACTTCTTCATTTTACAGAAAAATAATATTCCTGTACACCACTTTGTACATTCAGAGATACCAGAACTAGCAACCATACCAGTGCTCTGAATAGATTAAAAACTTCCAAAATAGGACATGTCAAAAGTTCACATACTAAATAATCAGTTGAATGAAATGCTCATGGCAAAGTTCAGTCTGATTTTTTTCCCCACATTACTACTATAAGCTACCCAGGCAAAACTACAAGAGTAAGTCTGGAAAACGTAATACAACAGTGAAGC
>VYZP01036070.1:61723-74628 GCA_013400635.1 Hypocryptadius cinnamomeus
TAATACAACAGTGAAGCATCATCTTCTGCTTCTGAACTGTTACTTATGTTGCTCAAACATTAAAAAACATTATGTTACATAAATATTTATGAGTGTTTCAAGTGTTTAGTATTCCACTACATTGTGAAATTCACATATATTTACACATGAATTTCTTATCCTTACAACTCTGTTGGTCCGGTTCTCCCCACTATCCCCATGTCCCTCACACCCATTGCATCAACTCACAGTGTACAACCAGGTATAGGAAAGCGTCAGAGAAATCAGGTCAAAGAATTTAGTGCTTATAAACAACGCCATAACTCAGAAGTCAATTAGGAATTTAAAGGTGCAAATTATGCTGTGCAGAACCAAACCCTTTTTATGATTCATTGTTCTCTCAACTTCTGGCTAACTGGTTTTTCTTACACAACAAAGACTGACTGATTACAGGACCAGAAAGTTGTGAAATTTTTCAAGGCTTAAAGTATCAAATCTCATGCTACTGTGGATACTGAAATCAGATTAATAGCTTGTAATCTCCTTCAAAAAAAAAAGATTGAACAGGAAATTAAACCTAGTTTCAAGTAATTATTTTAACTAACTTCACTTTCCTTACATCTAAAGAGTCTCAGCAGGAGACGAATGTAATTGAGTTGGAACTACAGGAGCAGAATTCAGTATGCAAAGTTTTGGACTACAAGATTTGGATCTAAGGAAAGATATAAAGGTTCATGATTCCCTTTCATTCCTTGGTAGGAAGTAACCCAAAGAAGCCACTCTCATGATCTACAAACTGGAGTTACCTGCTAACTTGCCACTTCCTTCATCTACAGCAAATATTCCCTACTATGCTACTACTTGCTCAATCTCATTTGGTGGCTAAAGACATTTGTATGCCATTTTAAGAGGGCAGTACACTTGACAGCCGAAGTCAGGAAGTTGAAAGGAATTGAGATTTAAGGACACACTTCCTCAAGTAACTCTGAATTACTCAGTTTGAGAACCACATCACTACATGCATGAAGAGAACACTTACCGACTCCTATCTTCCACCCTGATAAATGGACTTTTCAGTCTACCTGCTCAAAGGAGGAGAAAAGGAAATCAATAGAGAATTACTTATCATTTATCAAGTTGCTCCAGTAGCTTAATAAATAAACAGACTTTATTTTAGAACTCATGTACAGGTTTTGACAAACTCTTGATTTCCACCAAGATTCTCTACATGCTTCTCTTAGACATACAAATTGGAGTACGGCACCACATTCGACCACAGGAGAACTGTGGCACATTTTTAAGCATTCAGAAAATAAATCAAACCAGAAACCTCTACAATTATTGAAGTACTTACTTTTTGACTTTTGTGCAGTAACGTGTTTTCCCTATTGAAAAAAGAGAGATGGTATAAAATCCCTGTGAGTATTATTCTGCACTGTACTTGGAGATTTAGCTGTAGATAATTTAAGTTATGAAAGTCACCCTGTGTTAATCATGACTTCATATACTCATGATGAATTTTTCAGGAAACTAAGCTCATTAGTACTTTGAAACAAGGCAACATGTTTCCCAAAGAAATATTTCTTTCTACACTGGAAGAAAGAAGTACTCTCCTTCAGATGCCTCATTTTTTCTAAAAGCAAAATTTTTTTCTTTCAGAACAAAGAAACACAGAAAGGTAAATTTATACACTTACTCTCTCCACCCTGAAAATACCTTGTCATGGTTGAAAGTTCAGTCTTTAATACAGATAACATTTTTACAACACTTTGTATATCCTAATTAACTGCAAGCTGCAAAATGCCACCAAAACCTTTAGAACAGCAAGTATCTCCAATTAAAACAATTCTTTTCATTTGAATGGATTTACACAGGCTGCATCTTTTACTATTTTTAGCAATGAAGACTAAAATTTAGAGGAATATTTTGTCATCAGAAAAAAAGTGAAGTCTCCATTCAAGCATCAGCTGTTAAATGCAATTGATTCTGGTAAAAGTACAAACTCATTTTATACTATTTGCAAAAAAACCTCACCTGTTATCCATGAACACAGTGATGATTTGGGAGAGGATTTTATGTGGTCTCAAGAACTAGCCAGTATTACATTCCAAAACTACATAACCCATGCTGGGTAGTTTGGTTCTGTTTATTTTTCAGGCCCCATGGCTAAACTAGACAATTGTGCAAATTACAGAGCAACTGCAGATGGAGCACACAAGAGCTACAAGCTTTAATGTCTCACTACATCATAAGACTAAAAACCCAAGAAAGGGGGATTTTCACTTGCCAACTCCACACACTCGGCAAAATAGCTTCAAGATGTGTTATGCTCATTCTCTATGAAGGAAGCGTTGCAGATTCCTTATAGAGACAGCTTCTCCAGGAAACATAACTATGATTTTTCAAAATGGCCCATCAAAATGAAACAATTTCTAATCACTGTGTCACAGGGAAAATTATATAACATAGCCGCCATCTACATAATCCTAAAACAACAATACATTTTATTAATTACTTTTGAGGCAGGCAGAATGGAAATCTCAGTTCAGCACTTTTGACTCTTAGATATCCTTTGCAAGAGCAGAGCTCTACACACTATGGAATCAATGCTACTATTAAAGTTGTTTTTAAATAAAGTTGAAATATACAGCAAATACTTTGTATTATCAAAGATGTTTTTTAAATCAATTCAGAAGACATACTAGTCTGTGAAAAACTGAAAATGAGCAATACCTTCATTAAAATAAAATCTACAAGCTTCACAGTAGGCAGTCCTCAGTACTTTAGTACTTAGTGTTTTCTTAGCTAATGAAACACATGGCGTTTTTATAAATGGCAGAGGCACTTACCACATCTTTAGAAGAACTGCCTGCTCTTTTGATTAGATAGAGCTCCCTTTTCTTTTGTTCAATGCAATTCTTAACATCTGGGAAAAAGTGGGAGAATTATACTCAGTTGGCTCAATTTTTGTATGCCTGACATAACTTACAATATTTCTAATTGAACAAAAGAACCATTAAATGAATGTTACACGTTGAAGTAAGGCTTCGTCTAACAAAAATATTTACCATCAATATGAAGTATCTTCACTCCCCAACTCAAAGCATTGGATAGTATACTACCAGAGGGGATTAAGTCCTGCAAGCAATAAATTACATGAATAATCTTAAACAATACATAGTAATTACTTATATTTTAAATATAACATGTGATATGAAAGCTGAGATTAAAATGCAGATGCTTTGCTTCTAGCCAAAAGAATACCACTCTCCTAGACGCCTCTTCTGCCTCTCTCTGTATTACAGCATCTCACCATCAAAAGAATACATTTAACCTTCAGAAAACCAAAACTGTTCTTTATGATCACATTTTACAGTAAGATCTGAAGACTGTGAATATATACATTAACTTCATGAGCACCTCTCAAATGCTAGTTATATTAGCAATCCTAACAAATGTTACTACTTGTCCTAAGACTCCATAAACTTTCAATCCTGCAGAAGTACCCAGAAAACATATCTGACACTTCACTAAGGACAATCCCTCAACTTCTGCCTGAGTTTTCCGTGACTGACTTCTCTCTAAAACCACTTATGCTGCTGCTTGTTTTCTACAAAAACAAACCACCACGGTTCTGAAGCACAAGTTTGCTAATTATTTGGCTTACCTGTTCTTTGATGGCTTTTTCAACCAAGGACTTTCCTCTGCTCATACGTACCTACATTAAAACAAAAACACATTTGTAATGAGGAGAGAGAACTCACACTGCTCTTAACAAACACACGTTAGCTATGAGGGTCTCCTTTTGTCCAATCTACTGCCAGTTTTTCAATAACGTGCATCCTTCTCACAGGGTTACCACTCATACAGTGAAAGGGGAAAAAACCCCAAAACCAAAAAGACCCCACCAAGTAATCATTTTCAGCCAAAGAAGGCCACTGCAATGTTAATGCTGGAACAAAACAGATGGTGGGAATAAGCAGCCAGTGACACAGGCACCAAAAGATGAGGTTTCATCAGCTAGGCTTGTGAAAATTATAGTCATGAATATAATCACAGCCTCTGTCTTACCCCGTGTCTTTCAATAATTTGAAAATTTCCTTTTTCTACTTTTTGCTGTTTATTCATAATGAGCTGCCTTTACCTATCCAGGTTGTTTGTAAAATGAGGTGACCTCACCCATGCAATAAAAACACCAGCCTGCAGCCTGCTCATGTTTCTAAATAAGCACCATATATATAACACAGTTAATGACTTTCAACTGTATTTTGAAAGGATACAAGACTTGTCCATGCAAGAAACTTCACATAAACCTGAATAAATTCAGATACTGTTGCAATTAATGTGATCCCCTAAGCAAGAGGTCAGAAAAACTTAATATTCACAATGCTCAATTTTATTCCTACTACTATAAGAGAGTGTTTCTGCCGATATCAGCATTAACAACATCAAATCAGCCAGATTTTAATGGGCTGCATTGCTAAAGAGACAGGAATCACTGGATGTCATCATGTGCCTGATCCAGCTGTCAAACACAACATCAATGTGGTAAGTCAGACATAGTAAATTAGAACATATTTTAGTATACTCTTCTTATTTGCAAAAATGGATCCTTTTTAAAATAAGTTTCGAAAAGTTTGCTGAATTAGTTTGAGTTAGTTAAGTTTAACTTATTCAAGTTAGCCTGAATAAATTTAAAAGAATGTTTGAAACAAAAACCCTTATTCACCCATGGAACTGCTGCCACCTTTAGGAAACAAAATTGGAGAAAAACTGTAAGAGCATATCTCATGGATTGCACCTGATTTGCAGTACTATTACTGAGAAACTTACTGTATCTGCTATCTTAAATGAACTGCCATCATGTCGGTCTTTTCGGTTGCTAGGATGAGGTGAACCATTTCCTCCATTAGGTGCAGATTCTGGACTAGGAACAGGAGAAATCTGGCCAAGAGTCGGAGCAAATTTTGCCTCCTTTTTATTAGTCACCAGATAGTTGATATCTTTACTAAGAAAACTCTCCACTCTCTAAAAATAAAGATATAAAACAAGTAATTATTTCAGCACAATAGATCAGTAACTCAATTTTACATTGAATATTTTAAAGGAAAGTGATAAATCTTCTAAAACAATTAAGTTCAAAAACATTGAGTTAACAAGAAAATATTTTGTAAGTATCTGGATGACAATGACAATTAAGTCGTACAAGCATCTTACCAGTCACAAATTCAAGTTTAAATTTCTTAATTTTGTAACCATTATTAAAAGAGCTTTGCTTTGTTATGATTATTACAATCTTTTCTACCTACCTGTAATACTTTCCAATTACAAGAATGCAAACACCGCATTAAGGAATAGCATATTAATTCAAGGCAATAACTCTCTCTAATTTTAGGTAACAGATATTACACAGAAGTGTTCAGCTAAACTTAAAGGCAGGTGTTTGCAAATGTGATTTACAGTCTGCAAGAAGCTATACATTTCCTGAGTTTAGAACCAGAGAAAAACTGAAATTTCAGGATAGCTACCAT
This sequence comes from Hypocryptadius cinnamomeus, assembly GCA_013400635.1. NCBI lineage: Eukaryota > Metazoa > Chordata > Aves > Passeriformes > Zosteropidae > Hypocryptadius > Hypocryptadius cinnamomeus. The sequence continues at coordinate 67,234 of VYZP01036070.1, forward strand.
GTTTCACACCTACAGTTTTCATAACATTTCTCAAAAAAGTGAAGTCTTAAGTAGATTGATATTCTCATACTCGGCAATATAAAAATGTCATTCTGAGTTTACTCCTCCATTGTGCTCCTTCAGTCTATTTCATGGCCAACTACAGTGTGATCAACAGCTATCTGCCTTGTTATTTCATGTCAGATTGTATAGTTTGAGGCATTTTCCTCTTTTCCACTAATCAATCAGTGTGGAAAGCAGAAATCATACAGCTTGCAACTGTGCCTTTCAATTCTGCTCTATGAATGAATCTTTTACAGAAACAGGATATACAGAGAGAGGCACTGCTAAGCGCCCTCCACACAAGTATCCTGTACTTGCATGTATCAAAGAGCTCCTTCCATACAGAAAGGAGAATGAGGAAAAAAAATAGTAAGATGCTTATAAAACTTACTGTTTAAGTAAGAGTATTCAAAAACACTCACTAAGATACTCTGTGCAAAACATTGTTAGTGAAGTTGCTGCCTTACAGAAAACAGATACAAAACTCTTCCTTTAGTCTCTTTCAGGTTCAGCTGAACACAGTTGTAACACATAAACACATCAATATAGTCAGAAGCAGCAGCAGAAAAGTCACCTCGAACAATGAAACCTAATGAATTTGGATAAAATTTTAAGCCAGGTGAATAATCAACTGAAAACAAAACTTCCTAATAAGAATTTTTGTTCCAATCAATAAAGCAGCTTCTCTTGAAAACCCACAAAATAATTTGTTGATAAGCTCATTATTTGGACTAAAGTTTAATACAAACATAGAAAAATAAGACACCATCTCAGGTAACTACAAATAACATTAAAATGCAGTTACAAAGAACACAAAAAAGGCATTCCACATGTGCACATTTCCTTCTAGGTTCATACAAGTCTCTATTATTAACTTACCCCTCCCAGCTCTTTGAGGTCTTTTCCTAACTTTTCAGAGATCACATTTGATGGGATATCAAGGTAAAACACCTTTCCAGTGAGTGGCTTAAATTTGAGTTTCTCTGGTTTTCCTGTGTCTTTCTTCACATTCTTCAGGGAAGATCTTATCTTTTCTGCTTTTGCTTGTATTCCATCTTCTGGGGAAAGAAGGGGAAAAAAGAACAGGCAATTTAAACAGAACTGGACTTTGGTTTTATTTTTGAAAGGGAAAATTCCTAAATTATGGAAATGGATGGAGTAAGCTTCCATAGAAAGGCTTGGGCTGGAAGGCACCTTAGAGATCATCTAATTTCAACCTCCCTGCCATAAGCAAAGACACCTAGACTGCATTGCTCAAAGCACAACTCCACATACATTGGTTTTTCTTCCTCACTGACTTACTCCTAGTTGCTTCTCTTCTGGAAAAGCTCAAGACAATGAGAGCTGCCACAGGAAGTGAGCAGGCCTCTTCTGGAGACAAAAAACCAACATGCAAAACAGTCCCTCCCTTAAGGACTCCTTCCCTCCCTGAAGCAGTCCTAGATAGGAAAGGGAGCAGAACCACTACTCATGCTGCAAAATCCTCTAAGGCTTATGAGCACACTAAATAACGCAGGAACAGCAGTCAGTTTTGTAGGATCTGGAAGAAAAAAAAAACCTAGAGAAATAAGAAAATTAGGAGACACAGGTTGGTGTAACTGATCCAGAATCTAAACAGAAAAGATGGATGACAAGCAAGTGTGCAAGGAAAATTCTGTAGATGATCACGGATCAAATGCAGTGTTATATTCACCACACACATGCCAGAGCCGTCTAAAAATTAACACTCTAAACACTTCAATTAATATTGGAGCACACAGATTAAACCTCTCAGGGATAATCCAAAGTTTGGAGCGCATTAACAGGACTACAATAGCGATAAAGAGTCTCTCTCGCAAAGGGGGTGCGTTCTTACACCCTGGGCCTAAGGAGCCCTCCATACAAACACCAGGGAAGCCCGGGGGGAGCAGCTCGCCCAGCAGCGGCCCGGCCATTTCCCACACACCAGGGACACGCTTTCACCTGTAACTCCCCAAGGCACGCAAGGGCCCTTCCAGCTGCCCCCGCTCGCAGCGCCAGCCCGAGGCGGCACGAGGCGGGCTGCGGCGCCTCACAGCCCCAGCCGGGATGGCGGCACCGGCTAAGAAAGGCCCGAACGGCGGCAGCTCCCCCGCGCTGCCCACAGCCCCATGCCGCTTACGGGGACGCGCTCCTTTGTCGGCGGCCTCGGCAGCGCTCGGCTTCATCTTCCCGCGGAGTCACATCGTGCTCTGCTCCGCCGGCACCCCCGATCGGCACGGCCGCTCCACGCCGCCTTCCCGCCTCCGCCACAGCAGCTGCTACGCCCTCACCAACCGCCCGCGCGGGCCGGCCCCTCCCGCCGAGGGGCGGGCGGAAGGCAGGGGAAGGAGGGAAACGAGGGGAAGGAGCTGTGGGGACGGAGCTTGGCGGCCTTGGGTCGGGAGAGGGGGTAGGAGTGGCGGCGTTCTTCTCTCCTCGCCACAGCCCCGGACTGTGCTTGAGTCGCAGCGACCTTTGCCCCCGGCGGGCGCCGCCGATAAACGGGTATGTACGCAATTCTGGGCAGCGGTCCCCTTCTCAGTTAAAGATACGTGAAAAATAAACAATATCCTCTCCCACCGCTGCAGTTGTTAGCACCTGAGAGGCCAGAGTTGGTTTGTGCAACTTAATCTTTTTTATCTAACTTGAAGCTTAGTGAAAATAACAAAACATTCTTGTGAAGTCAATGAAAAGCTTAGATCAACGTTTCTAAAAAAGTTAGGGCTGCACTTAAGCATAGTGGTGCATTTTTAAAGACACACCTCTATTTGGGGATTTTATTTTCTGAAGTATTTTTATTATCTTCTCCTGTCCTGGCTAGTTGCTCATACTGTGAATGCATTCTTAAATTGCTGTGACCATGCCTATGCAGCCAGAGAGCAGGATTCGTTCAAGAAATTATCATTTGATGGTGGCAGTATTAGCTGTTAGTCCCTGCCTATTACACGAGGAGCACGCCAGGACACACAGTCATCATGAGCAGGCTGTGGCTCTTGGGTCAGCCAGGAGACCTTTGTGGGTTCTCTCAGGAGAGATGGGAGCAAGAGAAGGGCTGGGTCATTTATTCTGCAGTGCCTCAGTTTATGGGCCACAGGCTGGGAGCTTGTCTTTGTAAGGATTATTTGCATGTTTGTGAACACTTTGTTGCAGCTAAAGGCAATATGTGTTAAACATTTTGTGTGGTTTGCAAGAACGTGCAAATGTTGTGATTCATTTAAGAAGGGTTTTGGAGATCTGTTGTCTTTAAAAAACTAACTTGCAAAACATGGCTCAAATAATCTCAAAAATTACTGAGATGCTTCTATATAAGTAGAAAAGTAATATTGCTGGTTCTACATAACTTAGTAATGAAAATTGAAAATACTTATTCCTTGACTTTTTTCTGCAAATTTTTAGCTTAGTCTTATAACATGTTTTTCTGTTCCTTAACAGGTTTTTCTTCTCTGGGGATAAAGCCATGGCTGAAATGAGTGATATCGATGTACAAAAACTAACCATTGTTCAGCAAGCAATAGCCTCTTGTTGTGGAGCTCTAATTACATCATTATTTGGTAAGGCAAACTGTGAAGCTGGCCACAGAGACAATCTTACAGAGTGATTGCTCTTCAGTTTGACTCAGCATGATGTCTGCTTATGTATGTTTCCACTAATGTGTGGAATCAAGCCCTCAGCCGATATATTCAGAGGAAGATGGTCCAGCTGCCCAGCCACTGCAGCATTCAGCATGTCTCAGCTGTGATAGTTGTAAGTGCTGCAGTGGAAGCAGTGAAACGTTCACTAAACCTTCAATTACTTTTCAAGAACCCCAGTGTTTTACATATTGGCTACATGCAGCAAAAAAGAAAAGTACATAATGGATTTAATTTTTTTTTTTTTTTGAAGTTGTATTATGGTCAGTTAATTGAAAAAGAGCAAACACATGAAGAATGCTGTGCTCTTTTATATGCCGGAGGCCGAAATTTGATTTTGCATGCCTTGTGGTATGCTACTTATAAAAGCAATTTCAGACAACATGATACAGTAGCTTTTGAATGAGCTTTGTGTATTTCTAATATTTCATGCCTATGCAACTGTTAGTAAATTAGAAAAGATAGATTTGATATCTTGCAAACCGTACAGGGTGTGTAGTTCTCCTTTGTCTCTGATAGCATTGTCTCTGTCTGCTAACATCCCTTTTCTCTCTGCTTGATAACATTGTGAAATCTGTTAGGTGGGTTTCCCCCCCACCCTCACCTTTGGAAACAAAAAAAGGGTTCTAGAAGTTCATGATAAGGCATCTGTAGACTTCTGCTTTTTCAGGGGATCCAGGGTGTTTCTAAGTGACTTCTGTTTCATTTTAGTAACTCCTCTTGATGTTATCAAAACTCGACTGCAAGCCCAAGGGAATCCATTCCATGACGGTAAACAAACAAATGTGTTGTGTAATGGGGGACACAGTTTGCTTTTTGCTCTTGTGTTTAGCTGATCGTTGTCATAATGCTGTGCTGAGGTGCAGCATGTTTGAGTTTCTTTCTCCAATATAACTGTGGGGGGGGGGAAAGCAACACACCAGTATCTACTAAACAGACACAGTAGAAAAAAATCCCATACTTCCATATCATTTTAAACAGGCTTTTTTTTCCTTAATATTTTCATTATGGCAGAACATACAATTAATACTGAGTTAAGTCAAACAATTAAAAGCTGTTACTAAGTGAATAAATATTTCATCAGAGGGCTTATGTGGTCAGGATGTTATATCAAAGTTCATCTCCTCCAGAATCCAGAGATTTTTGAAATGGAGAAGTCTTAACAAGTCACTTGCCACTTGGGTTCTAAATAGATGAAGATATTATGCTCTCAAAGATGTGCTAATGGTTCCTATTATTTACTTGTACTTAGTATATGAGATTTAAAAGGAAAGAAGATGACTGGTTTTTCATGTTGAATGTGGAGGTGAGTATTTGCAGTCACACTTGAAAATTAAATTAGGAAAAATACCTTGCCTTCTATCCTGTTTTTGAGTAAGTTCTAAAACCTTCAGAAATTTGCAAATACGAAGCTTGAAGTATGTTTTTGTAATGGCAATAATATTTTATCAAACAGGTTGAAAGTACATAATGTAGGAGAAAGGAAAAACAAATGGAGGGGATGATCTAGTATAAATACAGACCAAGATACAGTACCTCCACTTGAAGTGGATGCTGAGGCTACTTAATAAAAAGATTTAAAAGTCTGAAAGATGTTCACAGTTACATGCAATAGTGACGTTTTCAGGTCTTGTGTTAGTTTTACCTTTCAGCAGATGATAATATAACCTAAACATATCTCTTGGAGCCTTGTGAAAGCAGTTCCATATGTTGGACAATCTGAGTGGTACATTTGTACCCTCTTTCCTTTGACCTGATTTTTCATAACTGACTTACCAAAATTATTTTGCCCCTCTGTGTCTAACCAGAGGTAAATCTATGTTGCCATTGTATCCAATTTGAAATTGCTGCTGGGTAAAAACACTCTTACAAGCATTAACTATATTCTTATACACCATTTTATTAGGAAAGTGTTTTGTATTCTCCAATGGCCATATGGATCATGTATATGTTTGTGAAAATGGGGACAGCAAAGCCTGGTATAAAAAACCTGGGCATTTCAAAGGGACATTGGTAAGAACATTTTACGTGTATATAAAACTGTGCATTTTTAAGTAGCATACTCTAAAGTTTTCAGGTTTTTTCGGGTTCTACTGGAATCTGTTATCGTTTGAGAGGTTCTTCATATAGTTACACTGCTGATTGATGATACCTTCTACTGTCTGCAAAAAAATACATTTTCCTTCCTTGAGATGAACAAGGAGGCAGCTGCACAGCTCTCCTCACAGGTTACTGGCTTTATGATTTTATTTTCCCCACTTCAGCTATATTGGCAGTAGTTGCTGATTGCAGGTAATAATTTTCTCTTTCCTGCTTACATCCCTTGTGCCCACACATCTCCCAATATGCTTCTGAGCTGAACTAATGGTGCAGATAGAGTTTAAAGTTAAATTCATGTGTCAAGTTCTCTATCCAGAGAAGTCTCTATCCTGTCAAGTATCTAGACTTTTAGGACTAGCATTTTCCTGAACACTTGAACCAGACTTGCTGGCAGATACTGTCATGCTGGTTCTTTAGTCAGTTTTTCTTTTGACTCTGCCATGAAATTAAACCTACGATCAAGGATTTTTCAGAATTAAAATCTTGAGAATGGGATGTTAATGCAAAAGGTGTCTTCAGAAGTTTAAAAGTTTTTTTTAATTAATAACATTGCAAGTGTGATTTTTTTCAATTATCTTTACTATGTAATTTTAGAAAGTTACTTAGTTTTCTATTAGACATAAATTTATGCCTGGTTTTGCCATAACAAGGTGATTCTTAAAGAAGAGTGACTATCATATCACTTTCATCACCATCTTTTTTTAAAAAAAAAATGAATCTCATCTTTTATCTATGCCTTCCTGTTTTGTAAACTTGTTGAAGCTGGGTTAAAAAGGTATTAACCAGCTAGTATAAAAGTGTATTTTTTGTTAAACCATGTGTTAGGACCTCTAGGGATTCTGGGCTTCCTTTCAATGCTAGTCAGGTTTGTTGTCATAAACCATATCTTTGTTTTTTTCCATTCAGCTTTTTACCTCACAGGATTAGTCCATCAAGGCTGTCTCCTCTAAAGCTATTTGCTTTTTTCTTCATCTAAGTCCTTTCTGTGGTCTGCCAGACTCTCTGTCTTTTGAGGCTCTGTAATAATGTCTGGTTTTAGGCATATTCTAATCCTCTTTCCCCAGATGTTTTAAGAAAATTAGTATCCTGACATTACAAAGTTTGTGGTTTTGCTTGTGATTTCAGCTGAATAATCTTCAGGGTTTTGTGTTCTTCTGCTGTCAGTCTCCTGGGAATATACAGGACAGCTGTAATAATAATTGAAAGCTTGTATATGGTATAGTGTATACACATTGCATGTATGGGGTAACGTTGTCAGAGGAAGTATTGAAGAGTCTTTGAGAATTAGTTGCTATTTCATTCCTAGAAACTCTGCTATATATTGAAAAAAAAAAAATCAGTGGATTTTTTTGGGGAAGTTTCCACAAATTTCTGCAATACCATATTAGTACAGAAAATAGTTATTCACGGGGCTGTCGGTCACTGATAAACACTCAGTACTTTGGCTTTTTAAAGATGGAAGGAAATTCTTCATTTCAGTCACATAAATTATTCTGTTCAGCTCAGTGGAACTGTTTGCATGGTTAAGTGTGATAGCTTGTGTAAGCAGTTATAAATTTGGGCTCTTACGATGATAAGCCTTTCAGAAACATACTTTTAAAGACATTAGTTTTGTGTTCTGCCA
>VYZP01036072.1:0-51612 GCA_013400635.1 Hypocryptadius cinnamomeus
GGAGTCAACAGCTCCTCCCAGTTTAGTATCACCAGAATAACTGCCCAAACTTTCCAATACAGGCTTTCAACCTGGCTTCTTGGGCAATGTCTTAGGCTAGCTTTCACTGTCACTTTATAGACAGGTTCTTTTTAATTTTCCTCATTTCACTTCAGTAGTTTGTGAACAGTTGGCTTTAACCTCACAGTAAAAGCCCAGAGCTGTATGGTGTACTCAGCCTCAGCAGATTACCTTGATTTTTGCCACAGAAAGATCTGTGACTGATCTGTTGTGTTCCCTGTTTGCTGCCTGAAGAGTAATTTTTCCTTATCTGTGCCCTCTGGCCAACAACATCCAGGTCCTGAGAGCTTATGGGTGGAGGCTACATTAATATCCACAGACATCTAGATAACTTTTACATGAAGATCCCAATTTAGGTTTCTCCTTAAAAATTCAAGGTGCAAATTTGATGAAATGTCTCAGGTTTAAATCAGTATAAATCTACTGAAATCAATGAGGTTATTTGGATTCACAGCATGAGGGCTGACTCCATCCCTGCTCTGACTACAAAAGCTTCCCAGTTCAAGTGATGGTGCTTCTTTGATTTTACTGTTTAAGAGCCAACTTTATTTAAGATATAAAGGAATTACCTTGGCATGAAAGGAAGAAGGGAGACAATGACATTTGTGAAGAGTCAGTGCTGCACAGTGTAGGGACAGACTGTCCTATGGCAATCCAAAGTAGACCAGGCTCTGGGAATGACTGGGAGGGAAAGCTTGGCCAACACGAAGAAAATAAATTTAATTTAGCCTGGTAAATTGGGGAAAAGTGGGGATGGTAATGATCTCCATTAGTGCAGCAAACATTAGGGATAAGGAGGATGATTACGCTTGGGGATGGCACAGCTGGTGTCACCAGTTGCCCTGCCAGAGCAAACGGGCTGCTGTGCTCAGGAACAGCTTCAGTCTGAAAATGAAATAGTGATTCTGGCCTGTTAGAGCAGGCAGGGACTGAAAAGGCTCCCTGAGGAAGCAGAGTGACAGAAAACACCTATGAGTTTGGAGATGGGATTGAATTTGACTGTGAGAGGGTGGGAGGGGATGGTGAGTGGCAGTGAGGTCCCTGCCCCCTTGCAGCCACCGTCAGGGTCTGCTCTGCCCCTGGGGTGCTCACAGCCCTTTCCATGCAGAGTTCATCTCTGCTAACAAAAGTGAGCCTCTTCTGCAGTTGGTTTGGCATTTAAACACTGCCCCACAGCCACTGGGCTGCCCTGAGGAGCCACATCTTGAGGCATGCAGCACAAACGGGGTTCAGACCAGTAGCACTGGAGTGAGTGGCTGGGTTGTGATGCCAGTGCCCTGCATCTTCCAGTTCCTACAAATCCACCTCTTTGTTCATTAATGTGGAACCCCTAAGTCAGTAACAACACATTTGTTTTATTTTTTCTGTCTTTAAATGAGGAAAGCTTCCTGCCAGGCCCTCTTAAAGTGTAGAGAAGATAAGCATAATAAAAATTAAATCAGTGTCGAGAAAACGAGCCTACAGATAATGCAGTCCACAAAGAGGTCCTGGGGAGAGAGTTGCACTTATCTTTTTGGTCAGGTAGAGCTTGTGTTTCAACATTAAACTCTTAGTTATATCAAAACTAACACTTCTTTCCATTGAAGCCATTAGTCTTTAGCTGTGCTCAGTTGCTAAGTCTGTTATTAAAACGGAGTGCTAATAGAATAATCTGCAGCAAAGCTCAAAACACTCAGATTTTCACTCAACAAATTCTTGGAAATATTTAGTGCATGTTTTTCTTGACTGCTTCTAAAATTTGGATGTCTTATGAAGCATATTTACATTTACTATGATGGCAGCATCATCTGATAGAGTCTGTCTCTGAGAGGCCATTTGCTATAGTCTGGGCAATCCTTGTGATGAGGCATTAGGTGAGCAGTAGGTGCCCATAAGCAACTGCACAATGTAAAAGCAGCAGGCTGGGCTGCACAGACTGCTGTGGTTTGATAAATGAGGTGTCTGTGCCGTGTTCCTACAAACAGTACTAACGAGCACTGTATGGTAAAGGAGAAAAAGGACCTCTTTCAACCAGTTTTTTAAGTACAAAAGCAGGTGGAATTGCTTTAAATTTGGTCCTGAAGTAGAAAATCTGGCCTGTAACTGAAAACACATGACCAGAGAGCTGCTGTATGGTACAGTGCTGCTCCTGGTGTATCACTGACACGAGCCAGGATCAGGAGGAATGTTGAGAATACCTGGAGTAGGCTCTGTTCTCTTCTGAGTCTAATGATTTATAGCCAGCTGAAACAGAAGCTCTTCCTGCTCCTCATGCCTTCCTTCACCATAGTACATGGGACATACCAGGCTCAAGTCTGGCCAAAAATATCATGGCCCTGGCTCATGAATCCTGCCATTTGTATGAGCTGTACCACACTGTTGGGGCACATGAAGCTGTTATTCCCTGGGAGTTCCTCCTGGGCCCTGGGAGGATGCTGGGGGGAGGCTGGCATGTACCCTGAGCCCTGGGAGGAGGCTGGGGGGAGGCTGGCCAGCCAGCTCCCTGCAGGTCAGCAGATGCATGGGGGGTTTAGGCGTCTTGCAGATGAGACAGGCACTACTTTTTCTTGTCTGAAGATCTTCTTCCTTCCTGACTCCCTTCCTGAGACAGACAAAAGTATGTAAAATGCCAGGGCCTGTTCTCTGCAGGGGAGATAATTTCTGTCTCACTTCTGCTTCCACACTCCCATGTAAGTGGCAGTCATGAGTATTACTAGTCTTCATTTCATACAAGATAATTTACCTGCCAACTTTTGAATGTGAAGATCTTGTTATCCTGTTCTACAAGAAGAATCTATATTTTAAAGCTATATTTTTTCTCTAGTTAAAAATCACACCAAATAGTTTAGATTTTGCTTTAAACATGCGAGGGATTAAATATTCAGGATAATATTTCTGTTCTGGCCAGCACTACTTACAGAGTCACAGAGGTTGAAGAAGCTCTTCAGTAGCAATGCCACTGCAGGAACACTGAAGAACAGAAGCTTGTTACCAGCATTATCCAAAGAGTAACAGTACAGAATATCCTGAGCTTGGTATAGTCAGCCTGAACACAAGAGCGTGCTTAGTTAGAGCTACAAGAGTATGAACACTGATGCATGTAAATCAACCCCAGCCTTTGAAATATATAAGGAAACAGAATATAAATTGGACATAAATTCCTTCTTGGGGTCCCTTTGAAGTGCCTCTGGAACAAGAGAAGAATGTGGCCAGGGTATTTTCCAAAGGCCAGTTTAACATGGACTCCAAGAATACAGACTCAGATCTGGTAGAATTCAGTGCAGATGAGAAACCTGCTTGCTTAACAAAGAGAAAAAAGTTACAGATGAAACCCAACATCTTCCTCAAGTGGGCAATGCCAGAGCAGTGGTGTGTGCCTGTTTTCTGCACTGTTATTTTTGGACACAGACACCCTTCTCCTCTGGAACTGACTCACCTCTACAGGAAAGCCTCTTCCCTCCCCAGGCAGTTGTCTGCATTTTCCTTCCATGGCTTCTGGTTTCCTTCTAAGGCTTTGCACCAAACCTCACAGACAAACAGTTTTAGAGCATGACCACTGTGACTCTGTACAAGGAGACACCTGAGCCAAAGAAAACAATAACTGCTCAAACACCATCCTGTTAATCAGATCTCAAAGCATGATTACACCAAATCTTATAAACCCCAACAAGTAATTCCTCTTATCCTCACTTTGTGTACTTGGACAGTCAGGCATAGACAGTTCAAGTCACTTTCCCCAAATTCATGCTGTGTAGTAGGCCCAGGAATAGATTTTAGATCTAGACATTTTTAGGCAGCCCAAACTGGAAGGGATGAGTTTTCAGTCAACATCAGCTCAGAAGCTGGTCTGAGCTGTCCCTTCTCAGTGCCTTCACTTCGACTGTACCAGGTGATGAAGTAGGGCAGGAACACTCTAAGCACAAACGAGACACAAACCTTTCTCTCAGCAACACTGTAGTTACTCTCTCTACAATAAGAAACTGTTCTTTCATGTAGAAAATGAATCCCAGGGATTTAGGAAGCAAGCAGACACAATTTTGCACAGCCTGATGGGAACAGGCACCCTAAAATAGGGCCCATTCAGAAGATCCAAGGACCTTTAGCAGAAGCTCCTTGTGATGAATCTTTCCTTCAAATTCCCAAATAAATCAGTCTTAAAAAAACAGGCTGCAGAAAACAAAAAGCAAGACTCTTAGTAATCATTGTAAGTCTTTAAAAAATAAAGGGAGGGTGAAAGTGTCTCATTAGAGCTCAGTAGTTGGGTGGACCTGCAGGTGCCCAGGAGTGGGTGTGTGGGGTGGCAAAACCCGCTGGGAATGGGAGATGAGATCGTGCTTTGTCCTGGATTTTTGGGTTATTTTGGGATTTTTTTTGTCTCTTTGCCTTCCTCTTACATATCCCCCCAGATCACACATGAGCATCTCGTATCTTGCAAAAGTTTACCAAACCGCCTTTTGATAAAATTTGCATTTTAGCAGATCCATCTCCCCCAGGCCTGGACACACTGTAGGATCCAAGAGGAAAGCCAAATGCTCAGCATCATTCCTCCCTGAGCTGCACCATCAGGTATCAGCTCACTGAAAAGCCTTCCCTATTTGATCAGAAACCATAACACCAATGAAAATGACAATTTCCTGACTAAAATTCGGATATGAAATCTGCATAGAGATGAAGTCTTGAAGGGTCATATTATTCTCTGGGCTGATCACTTTCCCCTGCCCACTCTTTCTCATCTGAAGATTTTAATGGTTTTAATATGTAAGTGTTTGGAGCAGTCACAGTTTGTAGCTGTGTTTCAGAATAAATAGGAAGTGAGAAGACTTGAGCAGCAGTAAGGTTGCCATAGCAATTGTTTGTTGAAGAAGAGAAATTGTGACAACAAAACCCTGGAAAAAATGTTACTGTGGTACTACCCTTTGCATCAGGCCCATCTAGACTTCAGAAAGGACAGGTTGCATGGGAGAAGGGAGCCCTCATGGCCCCTCTGCTGCTCTTCCTCAGGAGTTTGGGGAACCTGCCTGAGGGCACGGCCGAGGCAGGGAACCCATGGGCTCGGCAGGAAGCTCTGCTGAGTGACACACGCCCGAACTTTGCAGACACGTTAAATCACACGTGACTCATCCACTGATCCCATCCTTGTATCAGCACAAGTACTCACTTATAAATCATGGATGAATCATAAGGCATTAGTTTGACTCTTCAAGCCATGGAGTATCAATCATGTGTTTTGTCTTAGATTTCAGTCTGCAGTCACTTTGAAAACAAGTTGATCTCTGGTGTAGGAAGGTTATCTGCGGGGTGCTCTTGTGCTACTCAGCTGAACATTGATGGGCCACAACCCAGACAAGCAGATAAATGGAAAATAAATCCATGTGCAATGTGGGGAATCTACTTTAACTTACATGAGAATATCTCTGAGAACCAAACACTACTTTTACCAGTGTTATCTGAGCAATGCAGTGCAGTGATAAATTCACTGCCTTTGTCAGAGTTTTTCCTTGTGGCTTTACATTTGATGTTTTATATATTTCATTTGCTTCCCCTGGCACCAGCCTTTAAGGCTGACTTGCATTATTACTCTCATCTTACAAGGGAAGGGACAAGAACAGAATGTAAATGGGAGCCAAGGTGAGATAGACACAGCAGAGCTGAAAATTGATCTTGTTTCCAGGCTCCATTTGACACAGACCCTGCCTAATAGTGTAAACTCATGGTTCTGCTGCCATTACAGCAGATGCTGCTGGCATCTCCTAGATGCCAGGGTCACACCATGGCTGAGCATCAGCACTTCAGTGACAACATTCAGAGACACCCGTGGGACATTTATATTCACATGTCAACATCACTGGCCCAGGAAAAAATGTTTGCATAAAGAGTTTTAAAATGCTGTCTGGAATATCTTAACCACCATAGGACACCCTTCTCTAAATACAAGAGTAAAGTGACCCCTGTGCCTCAGGAAGAGGGAGGAGAGCAGTATCTCACCAGTCACCAAACCAGCAGCCAGCCACACTGGGCATCAAACAGCACTTGCAGAATGCCTCCATGCTTCTCACTACAGGACAACAGCTCAGACTAGAACAGTGATGCTCTAGTAAGGATTTAAAAGTTCACTTCATGACAATGTCTGTACTATACTACAGTGACACACATATGCTTCAGCTGTACTCACAAAATACACATGGATGATGGCATATCCCGACCAGGTCTGATTACCTTATTGAGTACAGCTGGCCCCAAATGATCTTTTGTCTTAAAATAATTGCCAGCACTTTGTCAGGCAGAGACAGTTTTGTTTTGGAGGAGGAAGGTGGACCAGAAAGCATGCCAAGATTTCTTCCAGCTCTATTTTCTTGTGGACCTTTTTCTGGTTAAAATCAAATCCACAGCATCCAATTTGAGCTATTGGAGCTTATGAAGCAGAACAAACTGCTCGAGTACTTCTTCAGTGCAGGGAATAGCCAGAGATCCAGTGGTGTGAGATACTCATCAAAAGCTGTGGAAGAACACCAAAACTGCTTTCCTACATAAATCAATGAGCCATGTAAAATAGAAGCCCACGTCCAGCAGTCAGTTATGCCACAGTCAGAGGGAGCTGCAAAGCAGCACTTGGTGTAAAATCACTGCCAGCATATCACAGTGTTGACCATGGGTTAACACCATTTGCTTTCAGAAAAACAAGGCAGCTGTAGGATTATTCATGCCCACTTGCCCTGTGGCTTTACACAGAACACAATTCCCTCAAAACTGGCTGGTATAGGTAGTTGCTGAGCAAATTTTTCATGCACAAAGATCTCCTTGCACTTGAATATAAAAAACACCTTGTCATAAAGAAGTTAAAACCTGAGACCTTTTACATATTCCCAAGGTAGTTTCCAAGACAGGATATGAAAAGCTAGGGCTGCACTAAAAAGCCTGCATTAACTGACTGCTTGTGTTAGAGAGGGAGTAGCTGCCTTGCCCTAAGACAGGTGACATTTTTGAGGTGGCAATTCACTTCATCTGCTTGGACCAGCTCATGAAGGAGCCACACCATTCCAGGGAGGGCTTATCCCCAGCTCCTTCCCCAAGGCTGCTCCAAGGCACGGTGTCTGTGGTGCTCCCAGTATGGACAAACAGTTCACCCACTCACTGACAAACCTTCATGGTTACCAGGTGTGCCCAGAGGTGAAGGTCACTGCAATCAACCCTGCATGGTTGCTACCATTTGGAACCAAACACCTCTCAGCCTGTGCAGCAGGGCTGTGCAGAGCACATTTCTGCACAGCCCTGCTTCTGCAGCTTCAAAACATTATGTATGCTTGGCATCTTGCTACCTCAACACTGAAACACTGTTGTCAGGCAAAACTACCTCCCTGGAATAATGTACCGAATGCCAAGGAGCATGAACTGTCCTACAGCAGGAAATTTGGGTTGCTTTGAGCAAACTCAGATACCAAATCCAATTTTTTTTTTTCTTTTTGCTATAAGACATGTTTGATAAAAAATATTTATATAAAGTTATCTTTTGAAGGGTTTGAACTACAGGTTTGGCTTTCTTACTGACTCTGCTTCAACACTCAAATGAAAGCTTTTTGTTTCCCTACATTTCTTTTTTTTTAGCCTGGTCAAAGATCGCTGCTCCTGCCTGACAGCAGAGCACATCTTCTGAAGTCCGAGTCAGAGCCCATGGGTGCTGTCTGTCTGTCAGCACTTGCACTGAGGTCCCTGGTCTCAGAGATGTAAATACTGACTTGATATCAGCCAAGCACCATTTCAAAAGCAGTTTCCAAATCCTCCATGCTAAGAAGCTACAATTGTCTTCGGAAAGGCTTTAGCAAGCAGAGACAGGTCTGCTCATGGATCAGTTCCTTCCTCTTATATTACTGCAGATATTTACCTGAAAGTAAGATGCCTTGTTCATTAAATAGCACCTATCCTTCAATGCATTCTCCCTCTAAAATCCAGGTATCATAGGTTGGTATCTTAGGCTTCCTGCTGCAGAATTAGTAAGGTACGTTAACAGGATCAGAAAAAACCCCTCACTTTTTGGAACTCTTATGTACAATAAGCCAAGAGTGGGGAGATGCATAAGTTTATACTGTCTCAGTGGGTCTATTTTCTACTGGAAGGCTTTTGGATTTGTCAGCATTAGATAATGAAATTATTTTAATTTCTTAGCATCCCCCCCTTCAAGGTAATACATCCACAGGAACTCTTAAAAATTGATTTTTTTCCCTACCCCTGACAGAAAGACTATCAGTATCCAATACAAACTCCTGGCCTTGCCCAGCCCTCTCTGGGGTAGTGACCATGCAGCATCAGAGGGAGAAATTAGGACAAAATCTGTGCAGCATATGGTGTGTGAGGCGAGTGCCCTGCTCCCGAGCTGCTGAGGGACAGGGGAGCTGCGTGGGCTCTCCAGAGGCCACGAGGAGCAGCCAAGTAGCCCATGAGGCTGTGGGGAGCCCAGGTGGGCTCTTGGCCAGTGACAATGTGCACAGCATTGGGCTGGCAGAGTGGCACACGTGTACTGCTGGCAGCAGCCAAGCTGCCTCCCTTTGGCTCTGCCCAGGGGCAGGTGAGTGGGAAGCTGGGTCTGGTCTTGGCTGCAGTGATGGAGGGTGGCTCTTGCAGTGGTGGGGCCAGGGGCATGAAGGGCTCCACGGGTGCAAATTCAGGGTCAAGTTAGAGATGTTGGAGGTGTTGCTTTGTAGGAGTCTTAAGGCATTACAGATGGCAGAGATGAGGAATGAGGAGGGACCCAGGATCCTGTGGACAAGAGGAAAGAGAAACTGAGGGTTAAGCACTGTGGGTGCAGGGAGTTGTAGCCCGGTAGTGATGTTTGATGGCTCTAAAATCCAGTGTGCCCATGAGAGCTGGTCTGCACTGGGCTGTCTCTCCAGGCTTCTGGAAACCAGCTTCACCTCAGGGAGCTCCTTCACTGTTTGCATTCGTAAACACCAGACCCACTGAACAGTGGGGTGGGGATCTGAAACGCCTGCACAGCTCTCTTGAGCCCTGGTCAGGCAGAACAGCATTTATGCTTTACATTTTTCTGGTTTTTTAATGAGTTTTGTATTCCTTAAGATTGCTGGCAGACTTTTCCAAATGAGGACTGGGTATCACCCAAACACATCGCCTCAAGCTCCCACTTCACCACAGAGTATAATTAAAAGTGAAACCCTTCTCTTTCTGATGAGCTTCTTGTGGGACATTCTGGTTGTGAGTTTGTAATCTTAAACTCTTTTGACCAAGTCTACAGAAGGAAAGTGATGGTAACTCTAATTTCTGTAGCATCTCCTGTAGCTTTGGCTGTGCTTGACTTCAGGCATAGGTGAGCTCTGGAGCAGACAGACCTTGACTCCAGCAAGGATTCAAGACCACCAGATCACCCAGAGCAGAGGAATTATGTTGCCTGTTGTACAACAACCTCAGGGTACCTAAGAAAACCCAATACTCACCACAGGAGCAAAACTTCTACACATTATCTCTGAATGTAACACTTGTGATTTATTGCATTGTTATGTTCTTTAAAATAATATTATTATCTTTACAGGAAAAAAAAAAACAAACCGCAACCACTTTTTCTTAGCAATGATTCCTTTTTTTCTGTGCTCATTATAAAATTTCTTATATCAGAGTGGGTTGCTAGGTGGAACTTAAAGTACAGACAAATAGGATTTCATAAGCAAGTGTGATTCATTATCACCACCTGATAACAGAATTACCTATTCAAAGACCTCTGAACTATTTGGTATTCACTGAAGGTGAAGCATTATGTTTATTAACAAGAAGTATTTGCATGGGACATCTTCTCCACATTCTCAAGAGGGCATAAAGGCACCACAGTGTGTGTCAGCCTGAGTAAAGAAAAGCAGACACACCAAGACAAAATTAAAGGACTCAACCTCTTTGGTTTTGGCTTCAAAGGAAAACAGAGTGTAAACTTGCTCTTCTTTCTACTGCCACTAGAATGTCCCAGGGGGGACATTCAGCACTCAGGCTTTGGGGATGAGAGTGGTCCTGGGTGGATGCATGCTCTTCCCTCAGGCCCAAGCAGCCACAAAGAACAAAAACCAGGAGCCTTGGTGGTTTAGGTGCTGCTGGGACTGTGAGTTGGTGTTGCCTCACCTCATCACTGGCTCATGGCAGCAAGGCATGGGCACAGGTGGCACTGCCTCTTTCCTTTGTTTTTCTGGAAGCTCTTCCAAGCTCTCCACAGCTGACCCATAAATCAGCAACACCTTCTACCTATCTCCAACCTATCCTGATGAAATGTTTCCCTTCTCATTGCAAAAGATACATGCTGTCCAGCACTGCCAGCCCTGGGGACAGCAGTGTCCCAGCAATTTCCAGGCATTTGGCCCTTTGTTGGTCAAACACATATTCAGGAACCAGCCTGCAGGAGTTTAATGCACATTCAAATCTTCTGTCAGGTGCCATTAGATTAGGACAGGTTTTCAAAAATGGGGCCAGAAGAGTCCAAACAATCATGGGCAAACACCTCATGGTCAACCTTTTTGTTCAAATAGGTAAATTGCAAATCTTTCATACATTTTGCTCTCTCATCCCATAGTGATCTTCTGCTGCAGGGAGCATGGCCAGTGTAAGGCACGAATAACTCCCCATGTACCTGACCCAGCTGGCTTCTTCTGGGCAGAGCAGACAAGGTGCATTTTGTCTCATGCTCACTAACCCTGGCTAAGTCTGCAAGCTCGTCTCCTCCAAAGCCTCCTGAGAAGGAAGGGCCTTGCTTGAGCAAATCACCATCAAAAGACAGGAAAAAAAGGTAGGAATAGGCAGGCAGTGTTTTTGCACAAGGGCAATTACCAGAGAATCCCACAGGAATCTCTTCCAGAGTTTAGATCGTATGAACCATATGGATCATATGACAACATCTTCATAAATGATTTGAAGGAGTGAGGAACAAAGATTGATGATGATATGAAGTGATTCAAAGCAATAAAACTGAAAGGTGACTGTATAGACTTGTAGTACAACCTTGCAAAAAATGGCTGGATGATAAAAAGCCAGATGAAATGTGATATTGATAAATGTGGAACAATGCATACTGGAAAGACAACTTCAACTCCATGCATACAGTGATGGGCTCTAACTGGCTTGCTACCACCCAGGAAAGAGATCTTAGAGGGGTTTGTTAAACTGTCCACTCAAAGCTCAAGATCAGTTTGAAAAGGCCGATTTCAGTACTGCTCTTAGGAAATTATAGAAAACAAATTGAGAGGAAAAAAAAATTGCAAGATTGTATTGCCTGCATTTTACCATAAAACTCTACAGTAAGCATTGGCATCTCTTCCCACAGCAACAGAGTAGCAGCAGAAAAAGCACAAAGATATGAAGTAAGGGTGATACAGGGAAGAACCTGACAGAGATAAGAAATCTTCAACCTAAGGATGGAGGACCATGAGGAATATTGTTAGGGTTTGTAAAACCTCAAGGCACATGGGGTAGATTAACAGGAAATTATGTTTTAACTTCTCATACTACTACTACTACTAGTAATAATAATAATAATAGGTTAGGAAACCTCACCTAAAATTTTCTCATGGCAGATTCAAAAACAAGAGGTGCACATTGTTAAACTGGAGAGCTCACTGAGACATGACATTGGTGGATGTCACAACTGCATGTGCTCAAACAGTGAATGGAAATAGCTGATGGAAGACAGAATATATCATTATTAATCACAAAGGTATCATACTTGACTGAGGAGTTCCTTGGCAAAGCCTCCTGGGGAAGTTCTCCTACAGCTTTCACACTTTTGTGCACGTTTCTAAGCATCCACTATCAGTCACCTTATTTTTTATGGGCATTAACTTCCTCACAGTTCTAAATACCATTCTGCAGTCCCATCAGAGGTGTGAGAATGCTGCAGTGAAACCCAGTAGAAATGTAACTCAAGCTCACAAGGGACTAAATGACACCAGGGTGTGCTAACCCAGGTCACAGAAAGAAACAGGTGCTTCTCGAAAAAGAATTTCTACAGCAACGAAAATTATGATATTCTTGTTTGTCTTCACATTTTTTGATCTGCAGCAGCAGCCTATGGCTTGCACAATCTTTGCTCTCTTTCTGAACATGGGCAGAGACAACCTGATGACCATCCAACCATCTGCTCCCAGCAGTGTAGATTTGGTCCTATTGCTTTCTGGCTGGTGGGGATCTTAACAAAAAAGTTAGGAGTATATAATGTTTGTAGTGTGCTTAATGAAGTGGAGGATTAAGCTAACAAAATAATACAAGAAAGAATAATATAAATTATTAATTGTGAAGATAAAAACAAGACAAGATTTGTTTCTTATACACTGGGGGAAAATAGGTGGTTTTTTGGTATGGGTTCAAATAGGTATTTGAACTTGAACTTGTAAAGAACTTTGCAGCTTTCTCCTCTGTATTCCTTCTCACTTTTGGCCAAACTGCCCCATGCCAGCCTCTGTGCACTTAGGGATAACCAGTAAAATCTTTACTGAGGGCTGCTGTGCAAGACCTTTTTCTAGGCTTCCTGTATGTCATGATACACAGATTGGTGCAAAAGTGAGCTACAAGACACAGCTGACTCTGCTAGGCTGACTCTCAGCCAACCCTTCCACTTGCCAGGGTTCCTCTGCAGGGTGCACAACACAAATCTCTACACAGGAAAAACAGTGAACCTCTGGACCTCTCAGAGTCTGGGAAAAAATACAGGCAGCCTTTACTTTCTGCAGGTTCAAACATTTCATCCTCACTGTGGGTGTGCTGAGCATCTGCTAGAAGATTAAGGTAGTTGTCAATAGAGACACTTCACACAGAAATGACAGACATTTCTTATTCCAAACTACTGCTGCCTCATCTGAGAATGGGTGAGCAGGTGTTAGACATGATTTCAGAGCATCTGCAGTGTGTGAATGCAAGCTATGTATTAAGTAAGGTTATTAATTTAAAATTGATCAGCTTAGTGCAGCTCTGAACAGAAACATGACAAGTTTGGCTGCTAATGTGGGAGGAAGCTGAGATCAGAGGAGTGCTGGCTAGGTGAAGGAGACAAAATAAGGGGTACTTTCAACAAGTTTGAGAAATATTGATTTGAATGGACTGTGCTGACACTACAACCAATGTGAGCAGGGTCTGGTCTGCTGTGGGTGAGGGGCTGTGCAGTGTCCCCAAGGATACTCCCCTGTCCCATGGGTGCTTGTGCCAGCACTGTGCCTCTACTTGGGCACAGCTGTAATGCCCTTTAAATGTCAGTGAACAAAGTAAGGAAGACATCAGTTAGGTCCTGCCCTATTTTATGCCTTCTGTGGCATCAAAATCCAATATTATAAAATACAGGAAATTTATAAAGAAAATGAAGTATCTAGAAGAAAAGGTTGTTGTATTTTCTGGGTTTCCCAACGTTGGAAGGAAATGATGAATCCGACTCCATGTTCTTAGAAGGCTAATTTATTATTTTATGATATGATATTAAAGAATGCTATACTAAAACTACACTAAACTATACTAAAGAATACAGAAAGGATGCAGACAGAAGGCTAAAGGATACTACTGAAAAACTCGTGACTCTCTCTTCAGAGAGACTGAGTCACTCTGACTTCTTCAGAGTCTCAGCACAGCTTGGCTGTGATTGGCCAATAAGTAAAAACAATTCACATGAAAACCAGTGAAACAACCACCCATTGGATAAACAATCTCCAACCACATTCCAAAGCAGCAAAACATAGGAGAAGCAAATGAGATAATACTGTTTTACTTTTTCTCTGAGGCTTCTCAGCTTCCCAGGAGAGAAATCCTGGCGAAGGGATTTTCCAGAAAATATGACGGTGACAAAAGGCCATAGGTGGGAGGAGACAAGGAAAGACAGGATGTCCACTTTGCTGGTGCTATGTGTTGGATAAACCTTGTCTTCCTGAGCGGGTTGTGAAGCCTAGGAGAGGGCTGCTATAGCAGTAAATTCAAAAATAGAAGGTTAGCACCACTCAGCAACTGAAGGACATCAAGTTGGGGTATTAGACAAAAAAGTAAAAAACTGCTGAGGGACAGCAGTAGAAATGTAATTATGGAAGACCTGCCAAAGAGAATATTTCATTCTTTGAGGAGATTATGTGTTTGATTTATAACTGCAAAGACATAGAGTTTTGCAAAGTTTCTTTCTGAGCACCATATTGGCATTCTGATTAGGAATTGTCAATATACAATATTAATAAAGCATTATGTGGATAAAGAAGTGATGAATAAACAACTCAAAAACCTGTTTTCTTCATTGAAGAGACTTGTTATCTATTGGATATTATGAAGACCAGCAGGACCTTGGTACCTCTCCAAAATTTTTATCCATTAATCCAACTCTAGAGAACACCAGTCTGCAAACAAATGTTCTCCTGGCAGCTGGAGAATGGGACCAGCAATGGTCATGGCACCACTAAGGGTGCTGCTGCTGGGGCATGCACTGCTTTGTCAGAGTGCTTCATTTCTCAGTGTTTCTGAGCTGCCAATGCTGTACACCTGTCACTTTCTAATTTATTTTTAGCTAATGAAGTTTCTGAGAAGCAAATCAGATTTCTATTGACACTGTGTCTAATGCAGACCCTTCTTTGTCACAGTCAGTTTCTGAAATGAAGTTATAACAGTGCTGTAAAAAAACCCTGAAGTGACAGGCCTGGAAGATGAAATGGTTTGTTGATGTCAGCCTGTGCTAATGGAAGCTGAGCTGAATAGCTCAAGAGCAACAAATTATATAGATTTAGGGCACAGAACAATTTCAGCTACATCACCTTAATGTCCTTTGTAATGAAAACAAATTGCTTTGTGCTATATAAAGTGGTGCCAATGGGAACTGGAAAGTTCAAAATAAAACAAGGACATTGTTAGGTTCCTCAACCAGCTCAGCAGAAGTGTGGCAGAGTGAAAAACAAGGGAGGAACTTCACTGGTTCCTTCCATAAGAATTTAGTCCCCCGATATATAATCCTGAACCTTTGTTTAGATACTACACTAAGCCATATATGAAGAAATATTCTTGTTTCATTCATAGCAGTAACTGCTGATCATTTAACTTATCAAAGTATCCATGAAACATCGCTTAAATTTGCAACACCTCTTAAGCCTGGCCCGTGTCTCAAGGAATTTAGCCATTTAAACTACAGTGATATAATTGCAACAGAAGAAAAAACAACCCTAAAATAAGTGGCTCTACCAAGAAGCTGTTAATTCAATACAGTTTATTTAAATGGTGCAAAGCAACATCAGCACTCTGATCATTATTTCTATGGTGTGGCACCTCAGGCTCCCAACAACACACCTGCATCACTCTGTACTGGGTGCTAGGTGAATATACAAATCTGAAGCCATTATTTTTATACTAAGCTTTTAATGTCCAAAATATATTTGGAAAAGATCAAGTTTTTAATTGATGTGGAATAACCATATCCTTCTTTTAAAGAAGAGGAAAACTCAAGTCAGTTCAATACTTCTTTCTATTACAAAAGTAGAAAAGGAAACATTTACATATTTCCACAGAAGAGACAACTTTGTCCACAAAGGCATTGGATTACTGATTTATATAATCATATAATAAGGTCATATAATGAAATCCTTTTCTCCTTCCCAACCCTGACAATGGAGAAACACTACCTTTTTTTCTTTCAGAGATGACTACATTACAGTAGTATGTAATGTAGTCATCAATGCCGCTCTTTTATATTGTAACAGTAATTTTTTCAGGAATAAACCTTCTCATTTTTACATGTATGTTCATAAATGCCTCAAGGCTAATCTTTAAATCTTAATAGTCTTACTGGATACAGACATATCTACCTTCTGTACTGGAAAAAAAATTGAATAAATCTGGACATCGCTATATCTGTGTTGTTACAATTGGCCACCGAGAAGACTGACTTTTGGCCAGGCTGGTGAGCCAGCTGCAAGAGCTGTGGTGCTGTTCAAAGACAACACAGATGTGAGAGAGCTCTGGGACTGCTCTGGTAGGTCTCAGTTGAGAATCATGACAGTCACTAATCCTTTGTTTTGCAATAAAAGGGAGATCTTACAGCTGTGACAGGTACACATTTCTTGGATCATATCCCATTTCCACTTTTTGATGCTTAGATTACACACTAAAGACTTTCTTCACTTTCACCTAATGTTTCTACTAACTAACTTTTTGCTAATGCATCCATCAGAAAAGCATCATAAATACTTCTGGAGACAGACATTAATTGTGGGGCTTTCAGGAAATGTGTGCTTGGCCAAACTGAAATGCATGAAAGAACTGTCAGTCAGATGCATAGAAAGCAAAAATCACATTGTATGAGCTGGGTGACTTTTCCTGCAGCATGAACAAAGGATTCTCTTGGGAACACAAGCAAATTCTAAGAGGAAAGGTATTTACTTAACCACTGGCAAAATAATTTGAATATCAAGTACATTTGTGGAAGACCAAAGTCTATGCAAGGATGACTAAAATGGACTAGTCTGATGAAACACATGGCCAGAGAAAAAATATTCTTCATTCTATGCTCCATCAAAATTCTACAGTTTTCCAAATGGCCTCCATTCCTTTGCACACATTATTAGTGCTTTGGTTATTTGTGTACAGATGTACAGTCAACAAACCCATGAAGTACTTGTGTGAGGCTGTGTATCCCAGTGCAGCTATTACACAGACACCTTTTGACTCACTTCCACACCAAAGTTAAATTTAATCCTAAAACAGCCTTGGCAATGAACTAATTCCTTTGAAAAATTACTGTGCTGAGCAATGGCTTTTCTATTTCTTGACAGCACAGAGAGGAATTGTAGGCAAAATCCTTGCTGCTGTTACAGAACCTGGAAGCTGGGAATCTCCCCAGTACAAGTAGGATGCTGACACTCTGCAGTGAGGACCACAATGGTGATGAAGGGGCTGGAGCAATCATCACGTGAGCAGAAGCTGAGAGGTGGGACTGGTCAGCCTGGGGGAGAGAGGGCTCAGCAGGATCCTATGAATGTGTTTAACTACCTGCTGGGGAGGGAGCAAAGAGCACACAGCCAGGCTCTTCTCCATGGCACCCAGAGGCATTAGGCACAGACTGAAACACAGGAAAATAGGTTTAAACCAAATGGAAAGATTCCTCTTACTGTTAGGGTGGTTGAACACAGGAACAGATTGTGAAATCTCCATTCTTGGAGATTCTCAGAACCCAACTGGACACAGTCCTGTGTGACCTGCTGTGGGTGACCCTGACTGAGCAGAGCTTGGACACTTTGCTCTCCAGAGGTCCCTCCTGCTGGTACCTCACCATCCTTGCCCCACCTGAAAGAAAGGTAGAATGTAGAAAACGTTCTTGAATTTTGCAAAATTTTATTACTTAGTTTCATTCTCCTCTTCTACCTCGCTCTTCTTGTATCCTAAATTTATTTCTTGTGAGTCTTTCTGACCTCTGAACTGCAGTTTTATGAGACAGCTGGCTGAGTTTTGCTGTGGCTGGACTAGATTACGACTGGACAAGATTATGGCTGGACAGTGTCTCTTGTGGTAAAGGCTATCGTGATGCCAAGGACATCTCCTTTATTAAAGCAACTCTTGGTCTTCTATCTTAAAAAACAAAGGAAGATGAATAATAATAATGCAAACCTGGCATGCTAAAATCAGCTGATACAATACTACAAATTTTGAACCTCACCTCTTAAATTCCTGAGGGAGAAACCCTTTCATTAAGAACGGGAAACGAGAAAAAACAGAAAAAAAAATTTAGAGGGTTATGGTGGTTCTAATTGTACACACACACACATATGTATATGTATATGTATATGTATATGTATATGTATATATGTATGTGCCATTTGCAGTTCAGTTGTGGTACTAATAGCTTGTCTCATTTGTGTGACAAGGATAGTAGTGGAGGATTTCCTACCTCTAAAACTGAGGTAGGAAATAGAAATGAACAGGACATTCATAGAGATGACAGCAAGCACAGTAAATCCTCAGGATCCAGGCAGGGCAGGATACTCACAAACACACCACAGTCCCTGACAACCCTTTGCCAGGGGTCTGTCACTGATGAGACAGCTCTTGGCCTGAGACACTATCGTGCCTTTCCTGCACACACAGAGGATGGTAACTGGTTTGCTTGGATGGGAAAAAACAGAATTTTCATTAAATTTGATACCTGGGCAGGCAGCCTGCTGCCTGCTGAAACCTGACATATGTGGCTGGTTCAGCCTCACAGGAGGCAGAGAGAGAGGAAATCCAGGGTAAGGAATAACTCATACTACAAGAAGAACAAGAGCAAAAAAAAAAAAAAAGAAAAAAAACTATCACTTAGGTGCAAACCCCTGCTAGGTGTAAGACAGATGGTTTTCAATGGCATAGAACCAAGATTTTTTTTTTTACTATTGGCCAGAAATTGCATGAAATCATGTTATTTATTTATTTACTTAGTCTTCAATTAAAAATACCATTGAACCAAACCTGACAGTGTTCAAATTCAGTTTACTCCAGCCCTACCATTTCATCCACTGATGGGTTTAATTTCATTTTGATCTTTGCTGTACAGAATATTTATAAGGGCTGGTGGCAATTTCACTCTGCATCAGCTCCCAGGATTCTCCAGCAGCAAACCCACTTGGGCAGGTGTGGCAAGAGCAAGACTTGCCCCTCTTTGCCCTCCTGGACGATGATGTCATGGTGATTCAATGGCATCATCTGTACACTGGGAGGGAAAAGCTGTCCCACACACCTCCAGCCACGGGGGGAGGAAGGGGAAATAAAAGTCTCTGTGTGAAATGTGCTGCAGAGGCTGTGGCCCTCCTCAGCACAGCCACACTATTCACCCTGATGGAAGGTGAAGCTCTCTGTGAGCACAAGGTACCTGGGGTGGTGATTGCATCCCTGCTACCAATGGCACCAGATTCCCACCACAGGTTCACAGAGGGGTGGAGGCTGGAAGGGACCTCTGGGAGTCATCTGGTCCAAGAGTGGATATCTGCACTAGTGGAAATACTATTTTGTGTTATTTCATTCTCTCCAAACTGTGTGAGGTATGCTGAGACCCTCACATCTAGCTTTGTTTATTAGATTATTGGAAAAAATGGGCTATGAAATCTATTAATCTCTTACATTTTTGCAAAGTGCTGCCACACACATTTTGAAGTGATGGCCTAGCATCATACTCAGCCAAGTTTCACTGAAGGTGAGGATCATCTGGGGGCAAGGTGGTGATACAAGCAAGCTGACAGCAGAGCTGTGCTTGGGGTGGAAACATGGAGTGGGAGAGGGACTGGCCTGCTCTGTGTGATGGGATCTTCCACCCACCACACCCACAGAGCTGAGGGCTCACAGCCAGTCCAGCCTCACTGAGACATTGAGTTAAAAACATGTAACATCAACCAAACAAGGCAGAAGGGAATAACCTACAGGAACTCCAGGATGAGAAAACCAAGGCAGATGTCATGGCCATGGGGCAAGGGACCAGGAGCAAGCAAGGCACAGCACTGCCAGCTTGGAGAGCTCCCACCTCCTCTCCTCTCAGCCACCCACCACAGCTGAACCAGGCAGGGAAGGGGCCAGGAAGCATCTCAGGGGGCTGATGGACTGTGACAGACATGGTCTGGGAAAAATCCAATGCATTAGGTAAGCCTTTATCTCAGGGCTGGCTTTGAGATATTGGCAAATGTGAAGAGTTTGTATCACATAATTACTTCTAAAAACAAAAGTGGTGGAGTTTTTTTCATGTAAGAAAGGCCTGGTTATGTGATCCAGCTGAATTTTTATTTAAAATCCTCTCCCCCAGATTTTGTCATAACATTTTCTCAAAGCAAACTGCCCAAGGACTGAATTAGAATAAGGCAGAGCATTAAATCTGTTAATTCACAAGGTTTTAATTTTCTCTTTGTTAAATTTAGTGAAAGTTCTTTTACAACACCCTGAAAGTGTTATTTAAGAGAAAAAGTGATTTTAGCAGCCAGAAACAGGACACAAGGTGTCAGGGCTTATGAATCAGGTTGTAAAGGGTAAAGCAATGAAAATCCTCTGACTTCCACTGAACTAAAGCCATTTTACACCGCCTGAGCATCTGCTCCTTCAGCTTCAGCTCACCTCCACTGCCAAATCTCTGTTGTGATAACGTCCTTCAGTGCAGGATATCTATTAATGGAAAAAACAATATTATTTTTCTTCCCTTTCTGCTGTTCCAATTACAACTACAGAGTTTTGAGAAAGGTTGTCTTTGCTTTTGGTTTTGTACAAGGACATTATTTTGCAGCGTTGAACAGAAGGTTTAATCACAGCTTGCATTACCTGAGTTGTCCTGAAACACGAGCACCAAGGGAATGCAGCCCTTTGAGCATCACTGTGCAGGCTCACACGTGTCCTGCCTTCCTTGGCCATGGTGGGGCAGAGCCACCTCCTCCAGGGTAGGTTTTGGAGGGCTCCCTGCTAACAGACCGGCTGTCTGGCCTCTCAGGCCAGCTCTCCATCCTCACACACATTTCAGATAAGAAGGGGCTCAGATAAGAAAGGAGAGGCAGACATCACATGCTCATTGAGCAGATAAAATGACTGAAATGCTAAAAGAGAGCCATGAGCCCACTGCCCCAACTGGAGCATGGCAACCAATAGGGCAAGATGCAGAGGGAAGGGCTTTGCACTGCTGTAGAGGAATCATGGCAGCACAGAGAATTTATTAATGTCTTATGAGTTTTGTCTAGAGGTCAGACCACATGTAAGGGTTCCTCTGGGGATTTACTCCATCATTCACCCTCAAGAGAGTCCCAGAGTTGCAGCCTGCAGGTCGTCCATCTTTGCTCATGGATGCATTTCTCCAGAAGTCCCAGTGTCTGGGTAGAGGCAGGATCCAGTTGTACCCACACCTGGCATTCCTGTGCTGATTCACAACTATTCAAAAGTCTTCTTCAGGTTATACTCTTCAGAGTTGGGTGAAAGCTGTGCATCTAATGCTTGCTTTTAAGTGTGCAGTCTGTGGGAGACAGCCCATCATGGACTGAGAGTGCCATAGGAGAAATCCTCACATCTGGGGAGTGGAAGCCTTAATCAGCTTTAGGCTTAATAAATTTCCTTTTCTAGGTAACAAACTTCACCTTAGAAAGAGCAGCAGAGTGCATAGCAAGGACCTCAACATCCCAGCATGGTGCAGATGTGCCTCAGAGCCTTCAGAGCAGCCACAGCAATCCCAGCAGCTCCAGTCAATGTTAACCAACTTTCCAGGCCACCACCTGTGCAATAAAGCTGGGGAGAGATGAGACTCTGAGGAGCCCCACACTCTTTCCAAGTAACTCAGTCTCACACTTGAGAGGCAGTGATCCTGCTGGCCAGAGAGGAGGCAGGCTGGCAGCTCTGCGCGGGGAAGGGGTTTGCTGTTCATTCCCTGAAGCAGAAGCAGTAACTCCAGTCACCAGGGCTGGCTTTCAGCAGCACACAACTCACGTTTGTGGCTGTTAGCAAGTCAGTTACAAGTAAGCAAATTACATTATTAAAAAATCTGTGTGAGAGAACATGCCTTGAAGCCAGGTGAAATGGCATGACTGTCCCTTTTCTCATTCTCAGACCTGCTGTGTGATGATTCCTGCCAAGGATGCCCACGTCCTTGTGGTGGCATCCCTGGAGGACCAGCAGGCTCCCCTGCCTGCCCCAGCCCTCTGCACCATCACACTGCAGAGGCACCTGTCCCACCAGGGGAAGATGCCCACTCTTACCAGAGGTCTCCCACCCCAACCCAGCAGCTCCCAGCTACAGCTGGGAAAAGCAAACAGGACCACGATCCCCACCCAGAGAGAGGCTGTTGGCAGCACAGTTTGAGTTGCTGATCCAGCCCTGAATCAGGCAGTGGGGTGGAGACTGCCACCACAAAATGCTGCATTTTGCAAGCCTGGCATTTGGTCCAAAGCTCACCAAATGCAGAGGAAAAAGCTCTGCATTTCATGACATTTGGATTAGACTCTCCACCTTCAATATAAAATAATGTTCCCTTGGCTTACTTTTCATTCCATTATTTAAAAAAAAGACAGCACAAACACACAGTAAAGGAGCTGTTACTTGAACATAGAGAAGTCCCTCCAAATCATTATTCTCTTGTATTCCAGGACACCTGTGCATATTAAGCAAAATAATTTATTATCTACTACAAGGCAGGTGTTCTAGCTGTATTGGGAGTTAGAAATGAGAGTCTGGCTACAAAATTAATTCAATTCAATGAGAAGTTCTTCAATTTACACACAAATTGATTTGTTTTGGCTGATCAGTTGTGATAAAAATAGAAAAATATGCTTTGAAATAATTAAAGAAATATTTAACTGGAATAAAATGTTGACTACAAATGCCTTCTGAATGAGAATAATTTTCACTTCAGTTTCCTGAGTAGAGATTTGGAGCCAAAAATGATGTGGACCAGTTTTCTAATATAGGGGTCCTTGGCTGCTTATGGACTACTGAAGTCATGTACTCCATTTCAGAGTAACTATCTGACTTTAGAATGTAGCATTTAAAGTGATGCCATCATTTTTAAATGCCCTTACTTGCACATTGTGTCACAATCCTTTTTCAGTACGCAATTAAATGCTCTAAAAACCTGAAAAATATATAGGAGAAAAAAATTACAGGTCTTAGTTTCTGAGGTTCCTCTTCATTTAGTCCCTTCCTGAACTGCTCAGAAACTGTAAGGATCTTGATAAATACAGAAGCATCCTCCTCTACAGAGAGTTACATAGTGTTTTACACTACAATAAAGAACCTGTGACATTGCTGAGTGGTTCTTCATCTCTGTAAGAAGTAAAGCATGACTTCTTTGATCAGTACTTCTTGCTCTAAACTGAGGGGTAACTCAGGGTGATTAGTATGAGATGGAAATTAGTAGATTTTCTAAGAAAAAGGCAGTTAAACAAAATCTAGAATGCTGGTATCTGGCCTATCAGGGTGAAAAGTCTGCATTGGGAATCAAATCAAAGCAGCTTTTGTTTTTTAAGTTCATGAACCAGGACACCTGGAACACTCTGACAGGTATTTGCATAATTTCCATTGGAGAAGTTATCAGAAATTATTAATAAAAACAATTCAATAATATTTTCCAAGAATAAGCATCAGTGATTTTCTTTGGTTTTTAGTAATTTTCTTTGGTTTTACACCCACAATGATAGCTATGTAACAGATTCTTATGCTCAAGCAGGGTGTCCTGGGCTTTGCTGAGTTATATGAATGTCATTCGTATAGGGTCGATGGTATTATTTTATTATAGTGGTCTGTGTGGTTTTGTATACATTGAAATTACATCAAGAACTCTTGTGTTTTTCAAATAGCTTGAAAATGCTGCACAAACCACTCAGACAATCCCCCAGTACCTTTATTGTGTTACAATTTCCAAGGGATGCTGTTACATGGAGTAAATGTCAATAAAAAGCCGTCAGTATTGCAGCAGGAGAGTGAGCAACAGAGCTGGCACGTGGGCTGATCATGGAACTGGGAAGAAGAGCAGAACTCCAGGGCTGTCCTCCTGCTTGTGCCACCAACCTGGAGGGTCACATTCTGACCAGCTTCCAGCAGGGATTTCCTTCCATTCACTATCTCAGGGTGGGTACAATCCTGCCTTACCACAGTAACATTTCACGCACAGGTGTAAAATGGACAGGTTGAGTTCACTATACCAAGTAAGAACATTTTCTAGTTTTATTACCCAGAAAGACAGTCTGAAGGTCAGGAGTATTTAACATTAACAAGTGCCTTGGGAAACCCTGGGATTCCTATGCAGTGCAAGTGGAAAACATCATAGCCACTGAGAGCAAAGGGTACCATTCTTTGTCACCCCACCTGTATTCTTCTAATTGTGCTCTCTGTACATCTTTATAAATAGAACCGTTGTGCAGTTAGCGTAGTCTCTGAATGAAATGTAAGCTCATTCTAGACACCTATACTAACAAGGAATAGGGATAACATTGGTGAATCTTCTAATGAAAGAGGAAAAGCTACAGAAAAATCCTAGAGTGCGCCAAGAAAGTCTGTGCCTGTATGAATTCAAGCGCTTTAATCTGCATGACAAAGGCCCCCCTCCCCTTCCGAGCTGCCACAGCATGGCACTGGCTATTCATTCCATGCAGCCTCCCCTCTAGAGTGTGGAAAGAGGCTGGGCCCGTGCGGGCAGTGCCGCGAGTACGTCCTGCAAATCAGAACATGAAATTCGCCCCGAACACGAGCGTTCAGTGCCCTCCCCCACGCAGGGCAGGGCTGCTCAGTGTTTCCTTTGCGCGGCAGTCAGACCCTTCGCTACGGCAGAGATTTTGCACGCCTGGCTCTAAAACACATTGCAGAGGTTCGATTGCTCGTTCACTATAAAATTCTGCATGGTAATAAGATGTCCCAGCTGCTGTGCTGCCGTTGACACAACAGAAATAAGGCAGAAAGAAAGGAAGGAATGTGAATCACCAAAACCCACAGTAAAGCAGACTGCAGTCTGAAACACGGGTTGCCTGTTGGTCCTGCTTTGTGTGGGGACTACCAGGGAGACCCCACTGAGATCCCCAGAGCAGGTGATCCCACGGAGAGATCTACGGGCTGGTGCCAGGCTCCAGACACGAGTCTGTGCCCAGGAATGGCGCTGGGGACAGGCCAGGCCAGCTCCCCAGATGGACAAGCACTGGAGCCCATCAGCCCCACTACCTCCCCAGACAGTGCCAGAGCTGTGGCAGGGCTCTCTGAAGCAAGTGCATTTCTTTAATCGAGTATGTGTCACTTTTGACTCACACTCACACTTCTACTCCCCAGACACACTGATTCAGCCACCCTGTCTACTCGAACCAGACTGCAAAAGCTCAGGCACTCCAGAGCCAAGCTCTGCTCTCAGCTGCACAGGGAAAGATAAAGTAATTCCGGTGAACACAAAGTCTGACACAGAGTAAATAAGCAGACGTTGGACTTTTTTCCTTCTACCACTGACTTCTTACATGTAGTTCTAGCCAAATCTCTCCTGTGTTTTTGGCAGGATCCTCTCTCTGATCAGACAGAGCTTCTGATAAAGACAAGATGTATCTTGCTTAAAGCAGGATCCTACTAAAGACAGAACAGTTTGTTTGTTTTTTGTTTTTTGGTTTTTTATCAAGTAGCAACTGGTAGGGAAAGAAAACAATTTTTAAAACTTTAATTTTTTAAGAAATTGCCCTGCAAATCTGTGTCCAAAATTTATGTGAGATAATGAACTACAACAATTACCCATCTACTTGCTTGCTGTTACTGATAGTTCAGTAGGTCAGGACTGCAGAAGCTTCTTATCATGGGGCACAGAGACTCTGTGCCAGATTCTGATCTCAACTGCACGTGCTGTAATTTACCTTATGTTCATATTGCACTAGAATAACTGAGATGGAAATGTGTTCCACTCTTCCCATCCTTTTGCCTTTGGAGCTGAAGCAAAGGGAAGCTTTATTTTGAAACGTAGGAGCAGTGAAATGATTAACAAAAGCTAAATAGGGCAGTTTCAGGCTGAAAAATGTATGATTCATAGCAACTTGTTCAGACATATTTCTAAGTCATATACATTATGGCAATTTAATTATGTAATAGAAGGGATCATGTACTGTTGCGTGCCCACAGTTCCCACTCGTTCAGCTAAATGCAGATGGGCTCACACTACACAGAAAGTAACACACCAAAGAGAGGCAGAGAGAGAAAAGTGGTGCTGGAGTATAAGAAAAAAACACATAGCAAAAATAATACCCAAATGGCACGTTCTGTACACCACAAAGTATTCATTTGCTCAGCTGTAGCAAAAGGCTGGGCAGGAGAGCATCAGCAACAAGCCAAGGCAATCTCAGCACAGCATTAATGCCATTAAATGGAGGGGAAATGTCACAGCATGCATAAGAAATCTGAAGACTTCAGACACGCAAGTACCACTGGATGTGGGTGTTTTTATTATACAGCTAGATGCAGAATATCAAAGCCTTTCTAGCACATTTCTCCACCTAAATCAGAGGTTTAAAGGCTACTGAGTGTTGCCTCAGCTTCTTTAGCCATTTGATAAAATCTAGCAGTGATTTCTGAATAGTGTGAGAAGGGTGCAGGTATTTTGTAGACCACTCATGCCCTCATCACTGCATCTTCCATGAGCCCAGGACACCTCCTACTTCAGTGAAAGATGTACTGTCTTCAGAAAACTCCTGGGTTGTCTATGTGCTGGAAGATTTAGGTCTATGGCAACATGCCTCCTCATGACTGGTGTCATATTGATCTCTTTTGAAAGCAGAGGTGACAAACAGCAGCTGAACATGAGGGATGCAGTGTTGGCACTGATCAGAAAGATAATTACTGTTCACACTGATAGGAAATTTTCAAAGGGGAAATGGCCTCACGTTGTGCCAGCAGAGGTTTAGATTGGATATTAGTAAAAATTTCGTCATTGAAAGGGTCATCAAGCATTGGAACAAACTGTCCAGGGAAGGGGCTGAGTCACCATCCTGGAAGGGATTTAAAAGATGTATAGATGTGACACTTGGGGACATGGTTTAGTGATGGACTTGGCAGTGCTGTGTTAAAATCTGATTGAAAGGTCTTTTCCAACCGAAACCATTCTATTATAGTGAAAAACGCCTTCAGTCCCCTGAGGTGCCAAAAGTGACATCCCTCTTTTGGCTTGCCTTCATATCGCAGAACAGCATGGGCACAATCTCCTGTAGCCATCAGTGCTGAGGGAGCTGTATGAGACATAAAGCCCTGGTATGTAAGAAACCTAGATGTGACACCAACATGTACCTGTTGCTGGGGCTCCATCCTGACAGGGAGGATTGCTCCCAGGAAGAGGGGAGGAGGGCTGGGAGTAATATAAAATATAAAGATGTCTTTTAAAATATATGATATTATATGATATAGAATGTACAATCAAAAAACGAATGAAAATCAATGCTTTTGTGGACTGTCAGACCACCTGGGTATGTCCCCAGATGCGTCCTCTCTGTGCCAGCACAAGCAGAGCTGTAAATACACTGCTGCACTGGAGGAAAACCTGCCTGTTCCAAGTAAATGGCACTTGAGCCAGGAGCAACATAATTAAAAAATACATATTAGGGCACATGGTGTGAATGGCCTCTGAGCAAACAGAGTGGACACAACCTCCAGCAAGCCTTGCTCCCTCAGATTTGACTGCTTCCCAGCAGGAGGAGCAGCAGAATGGGAGCCTGCTCACTGGCCTGACACCTTGCTCCGGCCACCCACATATGCAGGGGGACACAGAGGGACACAGAGGGATGCAGAACAATGCAGAGCAATCCAGAGTGATGCAGAGAGATGCAGCCATAAGCAGGAGGGAAGTGCTCACAGGAAACAGACACAGCATGGGCTGGCCCCCAAGAGAAAAGGGACATTCTGTTCGATGTGATACCTGCAGCTGCCACAGGCCAAAACTTGCACCTAGTGCCTGGTGGAAGCTTAAACCCTGAGAGAGGGCAGGGAGAACTGTTGTGTGGGAGAGATGTTCACATGCAGTGCAAGAAGAAAACCTTTATTTACTAACTGAGCCCCCATTAACCAGCAGAGCTGGGCTGTGGCATTTGTCTGCAGGATGTGCAGAGAAAAAAGCATAAGGAAAGCCTGAAGAAAGGGGGTTAATCAATTTAAAGGAGAATAGGAAAATGTAGTAGCCTGCTGCAGGAGTGAGGTCTGGGAGGAGGCACAGCCCCATGCTTAGCTGTCCTGTCTCTGCATCTCCACTCCTGTGGGGCAGAGCAGCCGCCGCCCAGCGTGGGGAAGCCAGCGGGAGCATTACCTCATCCCGAGGGGGTGACTCAGAGCAGCAGTATCACCTCTGCATGCCAAGTGCATCAGGTCAGTAAAATTAATTCAAAGTATTGAGGAAACAGGTCTAGCACACGAGAGAAAAGGAATGGACACAAACTGTAGAGAAAGGCACATTATTGTATATCATAATATGCTTATACATCATCCATCCACGTAGCAACACACAGAGGTGATCAGCTTCCATCAGCTGTGATACTCTTCCTTCTCTCCAGGAAGAATGCAGCATATCCATGCTTCAGGTGTGCATCTCCCCCCTCCCTGCTGTGTGCTGTTACCAGTGAACACAGGAGAAAAGAAGCTCACTTGAGTTTGGAGCAAAAAGGGACATACTCCTAGGGACTGGTAGAGCTGGTTGCACAATGTTGAGCTGGAAATATGAAAAATGGCAGCTAAAGAGCCCATATTGCACCAAAAATATTCATCATCGAGTTTACAGATCAGCTCATGCAAGACCTTTGGGCTCTCTTCGCAGAGTCATGGACTATTAAGCTTGCTGGAGGCTTAGAAAGAGGAGTAAGTCTGATCACTGAAACCATTCTGGTCTGGATGCAAGCTGGAATAGTGTCTTCTTGTATGGGAAATGACTCTGTAGCCATCACATAGAAATGTGGAGCTGTTCTTCGGGAGTGATGCAAGGAATATGCTTCAGCTTGCCTCACCTTCAACAGCTTCAGGTGAAAGAAGCTGTTTCAGGAGAGAGACGAAACCCAAGCCTGATCCTACCCTGACTTTGTATGTCAGATCCCTACTGAGCTGAGATCCACTGTTTCTGAGCTGGGATCATCCCTGCACAGGTACCATGTGTGTGTCCTTCACCAAAGCAAGCAGAAGGGGATCTTGATGCACTTTCTTATGGAGAAAGCAGGATTCAGGTTTTAACACTTTGTTAATAGTAAGGCACTGGTCAAAATGGATTTAGTGACAGGATAATTTAACACACTTTTCTTAAAAAATAATTACAGGTAAAAATTACAGCTCTTTTTAGCAGTGATGGGCATCATCTTATCAATGTTTTTAATACCAGAACCCTAGGATGCAGGAGGCAGATTTCTGACCTCACATTTCAGCTGTGGAATCTTCATATAATCAAGTTGTGAGGCAGAAGCTATTTGTTGGTCCATCTTTATTCACAATGTTTTCAGTAGCTCTAAGAGACATTTTGCACTTCTCTGTAACCTAGGTTTTCAAAGGTTTGCATACACTAAAGCAAAACCACAGAATTTCATTTTCTTGATGGAATAAAACCAGTAATGTGTATATTTAATAATCACATAAGGAATACCCATTTTATTTCAGTTTGCCTTTAAACAGAATAAAAAGGCATCAACTTACTTGATATCCAAGCACTGCCACCAGCCAGCAGTGGACTGTGTCCCCAGGGCAGGTCACCACCAATGGCATAGTGCACAGCACGCTGCCAAGCCAAGGAGAATTTGCTTAAGGACAGCCATTCTGGCACCGAAACTGCTGACTATAATATTTGACAATATTGCATCTTTTTCCCAAGTCTGATTGAGAAATGGAAGGGGGATCATTCTGGTTTCTGAGGTGTAGCAGGTCATGACAAACAAGGAGAAATGTCCCCGGGGCTAAAAGTCAGTCCTTATTACCAGCTCAAGCTCAACCTTCATGCAGAGACTTGAGCAAGTTTCTGTGCATATGGCTGCATCCTGTTGGACGTGATAAAACTAACCAATCTCATGGGGGAAGAGTTACAGAATTCACTCATTCTTTTCTACAAAAACCATTGCTTGATGCAGTGAACACAGGGCTGGGAACCAAACAAAGCTAACTGCTGGAGAAATGCTCTGTGCTCTCTGGGCAAAAGCCTGTCTCACTCCAACCCTCTCCAATTTCTGCCATCAGCATCAGTAGGGCCAATATCTGTTTTTTTTAACCAAGCACAAATAAACTAGGATGTAAAAGTGGGAACAATAATGTTTGTGGGACACTCTCACTGCTTTGAGGTCTCATGGACAGGATTACATCACTGATTTCTGGCTTTGCCCAGCCCTGGTTGTAGCAGCAGAAAGCACCTTCCTGTTAAAATGTCAGAAATCAGCTTTTCTGCTTGGGCAACTCATTAGCAGCAGGCTCTAAAGTTTAAAAAAAGCAGGCTCACAGAAGTTTAAAAAGGCTGGAAGAAGTATTAACACTGCCTTGAACCTGACATTAACCACAGAAAAGGGGAATTACACCACTATAAAGAAGGTGTGAATTTAATTAATCATGCTGGCAACTTAATTCCTCATGTGAGTATTTCTCTTCCAATATGGACCATGGCCATTTTCAACACAGCTGATGTGTTTCTTAACATCAGAAGAGGTAGTTTAAACTAAGCTGAAAAGAAGTCACTCTTTAATAAGAAGATACACGAGAGATTATATGGCATAACTGCAGCAATACAGTTATAATTACAGCAGTCTGACTTCCCATGCAGATGAGTCCTGACCCTGGTAGAATTATTGATTTGTGCTGCTCCCTTTAGGAGGGAAACAAGCCCATTGTGTCTGAATTATCCTCTCTGCACAGCCAAGAAGGAGGACAACAATTTTTGGTAAAGAAAAAGAACAGAAATTTCCTTTCTGCACTTCTCACTTCACAACTTGCAACAAAATTATTTTATGTCAAACCACTTAATCTGTAGGACTGTAATCCTCCCAAAATACCATTTGATTTATGGAGGAAAATGAATACCAGAAACAGACTGCTTTTTATTTCTCATTTTTGCAGGTGCTAATGGAGTCATTTTAGATACTAAGCCATGGGAGAATGTGTTCCTCCCTTTTCCCCCTGCAGCCAAAGGTTAGATGAGCTGGCACTGTAGGCTGAGCCTGCTTTCATGACATCTTCCCTGACAGCTCATTTTCAATCCCTGATTCAGCCATCCCTGATCACAGGTACATTGCATCACACCTACAAGCTCCCTGGCATTTTATCAGACTCCAAAGAGCAGACTGTATTCCTATGTACTGTGCTCTGTATGGAAATAGCATAACATTAAGTCATATGCAAATGTCTAAACACAGCCCACCATTAACTGCCATAGAAAACTATCAAATGCAGGCATAATGAGGTGAAGGTATGAAACACAGATTACTCCAATGAGGATCTAATCCCAAATGCTTGTGAAGTTCAGCACTGCCGTTGTTTGGACCAGGTGTCATTCCACATGCAGGAGACAGACCCTATGACAACTTTTAATTAGTTGCATATGAAAATGACCATGATATTAATAGCACAAATTCTGAAATTTAGTGTCAATATTTAAAGCCTGTGGGCTCTGGTCTTTCATCAGGCTGCTGATACAAACACCAATTTACGAACTAGTGTCACTACCTGTCTGATCAGGGTCATGGACAAGTAAATGCAATGACTTGGGCTGAGAGACATTTTGTCTTGGCAAAAGAAGATCACAATTTCTCTCAAGAAGCAGTTTTCACCTAAGCTATCAAAAGTAAACAGCACGTGAAACCCTAAGTGCCTATTAAAACACTCCCCTTGATGAAATATTTAATACATTTTTTACTTAACAACACACATACTCCTTGTCTGCTTGAAAATTAAATGTTCTTTTCTGCACAATGAACAAAAATGTGAAAAGACAAATGGTGAAGAATCTCAGAAAGTTTTATTAATTGAAAACACCTCATTCAAGGCATTTAAGAAACTAGTTCCCACTTTCTGTGTAAGGTGGAAATGCCTGGCCAAGAAGTGCAGTCTGGCATTTCAAGATGCTGTCTTTGGAGATCCTTTCTCCCTGCCCAGCCTCATACATTATTTGGGGCACACAGAACATCCTTGCCAGGCAAGGGGCAGCAGGACAAAACCTAGGCCAGCTGGGATGCCAATGAATCCCGCTTCCACAGGCATTGTACAGGCTGCCCACAGCATGGATGGAGACCTGAGCACCAAATGACCATTACGAAGCCCTGCCCTGAAGTAGAAGCCACTGTTAAGGAGAGGTAACATAGTAGGTCAAAAGCACAGGAGAATCTTGAGAGGTTCCTTTCTCTTAATTTGATCCTCTTAGGTATCTCCTGGACAGGTTATTCCTCCCTTTCTTGTTTGAGGGGTTACATTCCTGAAAGGAAAGGGCTAGCTGCACCTGGGATGGTGGTGGGAAGGAGCATCAGCCCTGCAAGCAGCTCTCTGTTGCACAGGAGAACACAGAGTGTGCACAGAGGAGCTTTGGCTCTGGCTGGGGCACAGAGCTCTGGGTGTACTTGTTTTGCACACACAGCTGTGTCAGTGACACAAAGCAGGTCTGCAGCTTGAGCTGCCCTCCAGGGACCTCCCTCTGAGGCTTCCTTCAAGTGGAGGATCCACAGTAGAGACAGGAATGACTCTGATGTGTTTGTGTTATTTTTGAACTGCAGATTAACAACAGTAAACAACAAACGAGAGTTTTGTCCTGCCATAACTACTGCACCACAGACACTGTCCTCCTTCCTGGGGTCTCAGCCGGGATGCTCAGAGAGCAAAGGGACTTGTGTCCCTCTCCTGGGGGGGCTGCCAAGGCTCACACTAAGCTGTGACCAACTACACCTACTTCAGCTCTCTCAGAAAAAGGTTTGCATTCCACCAGCCGAATGCTATGAATCTGCAACTTCCCCCCTAGACACCTTTTATTCATCCCCAACGAAACCGAAGTGATGCTTGGCCGAGGTATAACGCCTCAGGCACACTCAGGTCTCCCAGCGCATTCCCTTACCCACATGCATCCTCCTCTCTGTTCACAGGCCAAGCAAGTTGCATTTGCTCATCCTCGGGGGCTGGGAGCTCGCAGCCAGCTCCCTCAGTCTCCAGCTGACACACCTCTGCAGCCTCCAGCTCCCTCCCTGCCTACAGGGCTCCTTTGCTCGCAGTTTGGATTGCCCCCCCTCCCCAGCCTTCCCAAAGCAGCCTCCCAAAGCCAGGAGCTGGAGTTCAGGGATCCCCCTTCATCCCTCTCAGCCTGGTTATCCATTTCTGTCCAGGGGAATGATTTTTATCCAAGCCATTGTTTTCTCTTTCCTGCCTGGTTTCTTTAGTTCCAGTACTGCCTCCTTTAAGTCTGCATTTCCAGTTAGCAACACAGAACCAGTCTGGGAAAGCAAATTGTAAGGGATAATAATTTAAAAAAACCCAAACAAACAACAACAAAAAAACCACCCCAAACCAAACAAACCCAAACATTTTGGGTGCTTTTCCCCCACATTAAGAACTATGCAGAAATTGATGTGCATAAAAGCACAGGAATCTCCTGTCGGGGTGCTGGAGCACAGTGGGGAGCAGCAGAGGCTCCAGCACTGTGGCAGGCAGGCAGGCAGGGTGCTGGGGAGGTGCCTCCCCCAAGGTCTGGGCTTTCCTATGTTTTCCAAATAATTGGACATGTTGAAGGTTGAATCCCACAAATGAGTTAAGTCCAAGCCTTAAGTCAGTTGGTTGCAGTGAGAATGAGTCGAAGGGTGTTTCACCATCCCTCTGCTCCTCCCTCCCATCAAATTGGCACACTGCTCAGGTTTTTCTCTGCAAACTGCCAAACCACTATTAAACCTTAGACTCATGCCACTGGAGAGAGGAAACTATTTATAGAATAAAAAATTGAATGAGTTCGCTGGCCTAGGCTCGTATTTGGTGACTTCAACAAGTTATATAAGGGCAGATTTTAAACCACCACCTTTGGAGAATCCTTCTCAGGGTTTTCCCAGTTTTTCTTGTTGTTTTGCTCTCCTCTGCTGATTAGAGCTGGGCATCATTCTGCAGAAATGTTTTAATTGGTACATTTTTAATGTTTTCTTTAGGTGAGAGCTCTGTGGCCTGGCCTAAGGATCTTACTCAGAGCCTTGCTGCAAGCAGTGGGATCCTGCAGCCTCCTAAAGTCAAGGTAGAATTCCCCTGTAGTATACTCACAAGCCTGATAGTGTGGTGATGATCATGGAAGGGATGGAAAATATTCCCTTCCTTCCCACTGTTTAGCATTTATCAAAAGTTCTTAATAAAATATATGTTGTAAAAAGCACTGCAACTTAACTTGACCTACTGTTAACAAAAGACCCGTCTTAAAAAATATTTCATGGCTTGCATAACAAATGCAGGATATCATAGTTAAATATATAAATTGAAACTCAGAACTGAGCTGCCAGAAGCCTAGGAATCATGAGTGCTCAGTACTTCTGAGGACATCAGTTGTCCTCAAAATTGAGATGCAGACAGTTACCTGACAAAATATTGACTTTTTCAGCAACACAACTCTGAATATGAAGATCAACCTAAAGACACAATTCATAATCCTGAGGAACAGAGAGACCTGCTGTCCCATTGAAAATAGCTCCTGCAGACTTCTGAGACTCCCTCACAAGATGATATCAGCCCCAGCTGCCAGCAAGAGCCAAGGCGTTTTAAGTGCTCGTGCAGCATTTCCATGAAGCAGAGCTCTGGTTTGCAAGTAGTGAGAAACAATCCACAATATAAACAGGGAAGTGTATCCCTATCAGCATGCAGTGCTGCTCTCAACTCATTAAGAAGGATTACTTTTCTTATTTCAAGACACATCACAGCAAAACATGACCTTTCGATTAGACAAGGGTTCTGGTGCAATCTTCAAAAGCATTGCAATGCATTTGACATCTCCCAGAGCTGACATGCATTAACTGCTGCAGAGTTTTGTCAGACAGCAGTCTAGGGATGGTTTTGGCATCCCTGCCTACCTCAGGTCCATATGGCACGACAGAAAGCAGTTTCTCAGGTCACATGGAAGGTGTGTCTTGTTTCCTCCGGTTAACGGAGACAGGGAAGTGCCCCCTGGGGACCGTGTTTTAGTTGTAGTATTTCCTTTGTTGTAAACAACAAGTTATGCTCTAGGAAAGGACCTGCTAAAATGATCTGGAGGGTGAAATGTGCTTTTCTTGTAGCTTGGCTAGGCTTGACTTTGCCACCAGGCATCAGCCAGTGCACCTGAGTAAGTGTCCAGCTCCCACAGCCTTTAATGATGCTTTTGAGTTAACTGACAGAGAATTAATACTCTAAGCTGCAAGAAATCTGTTAATATGATCTTTTTTCGTAACTGAGGAGGTTGTGACATTTAGGAACCTTAGATCTGTTGGTGAAAGCTGAACTTCTAAACTGAGCTGAGAAGTGTTTCAGTTCTAAGGCTCAATGAGTCCTTCAGGTTTTCTAATGATTTCAGCTAAAATGATGTGTTATAAATTTAAATATTGTGTAGGCATACACCAAAAAAACCCAAAACAGGCAAGGAAGTGGCATTAAACAAAAGCAAGAAGTTGCATTAAGTGCAAAAGGAATGAAATTATATGGAGTGTTGGAATATTACTTAGATGTTAATGTTCAGTTTTAACAAGCGCTTAAGCAGTGCTTGATTAGATTAGGTTAGATTGGGGATTAGCAGGGATTAGATCTAATTCATGAATCAGACAAAGCCTGAAAAGCTCTATGAGAGAAATGTGGGCAGGAGGTTTTGGTAGCACATAAGTGACATCCAGGCAGCGGAAGATGATGGGAGCAGGGGCTGTGTCCAACAGCTTCCCTCCTGTATCTGCAGCTACTAAGGGTGAGCAAAGCTTGCCTGGCTGCACAAGTGAAATGCTGCATTATGCTCCAAATGCTTCTTCCTTAGAAAGATCCCAGTGTCTTCTCCAGCTTCTGTACCTCTGGAAAGGGCTGATATTGGAGGCATGGGCAGGACTCAATACAGCAGTAACCTCACACCTGCAGGGGTACTGCCCCTGATACACCAAGTACAGGCATGATGACAAAGTGACAGGAGCTTTACGAAGGTACTGTAGGCAGGGCATCACTGCCTGTTGCCCAGGCATTGCTTGAAAACACACAGGATTCCAGGTTACTGCCTTTAAATTGTTTACATCCTCTTAACAACTCACTGACACACCTGGGTGAGGCAGGCACTCTTCCACTACCAGACTCCAAGCTTTAATGGGGACTCAGCATCTCTCAGGATACAGAATGACAACAGAAGGAGAATTGTCAGGGTACTTTGTGACAAGGGCAACACAAATTAGAGTGCAGGTTCTGCTGCCATAATTATAATGCCTTTTACAGGCATGATGCACATCCTTAAAATGCTTTCACAGAGATCAGATTTCAGTATAAAGTCCAGATTACTTTATGGCCCTAATTTCTCTATTCAATTAGGTTGATACCAAAAGCTGCGAGGTGCCTGTTTCACTTCACTTTATTTGAGCAGGAAAAAAGCAATAATTTCATCTTTATTTTCTCTAACAATGGGATGCACTGTTGTGGCCATATTCCTCCTTTCAGCTCAGAAGCTGGCTTAAAGCAGATTGGGATAGTTTCTCAAGTCATCTTTTGCCAGGCATTACAGAGGAAGTGTCTGCTTTGGACAATGCTTCAAAAGACAAATGCTTGAGGAAAGCAAACATCATTCAGAGCACATCCATCCTGGCAGATATATACCTGCAATATCATAGGAACTAAGCTTCTCCCAAATATTTGGCAGTGAAAGCTTGCAATCAAAATGGGGATGACCTAATTACTGTACAAAGAAGGCACACTGTCTTTAGTGTACCTTAACATGTGTCACATCCTTCTGGAAGTGTGCTAGGAAGTGTCTGTCCAGATTTGGGGAAACATGAATGGTAACATTCACCCAGGAAGGTAGACAATATGATGTCCTGAGTTCAGGGACCAAATCTACTGCTGGTCCTGACTTTTTCACTAGGGGAAGGGAACCTTCCCTCTCCCCATCCCTGAAAGGGAATAGAGTTGAACAGAGGGTATTTGTTCCCTTTCCTTGTAGAAACCGATTCCTAATCCTTCAATGGAAAGAGCAAGATGCTCCACAAGGCACACTCCCTGTTCTCCTGCAGGTTAACATTCACTAACATTTATCCCTGTGCCTCAAGGTGGTGGCTTTGCAATAGGCTCATGATCTGGTTAGTTCTCCTCCAGACCCAACCCTGATTGTGAAAAAATGTAAAGAATGTGGCAAAATGGAAAAAGAGTGATCTCCTACTGTAAGGGATGACCCAAGAGAGTGATTTTTGTCTTTTCCTTTCCATGCCTGACTCCAGCTAGATGGGTGTCAGAGACAGGAGTAATGTACAGTGCATTTCACAAACTTGCTTTGAGTTTAACAGCATCAAGATGAACACTCAGTACACAATAAACAATAGCCACATCCAGCTGGGAATGGCAACTCCCACTCCAGTGCACTCAGAGATCTGCTTCAGCCTAAGGACTGGTACAACAGGGGAACTACAGAGAAAACACTAATACAGGAATGGAAAGGGCAACACTGCACAGTCAGGTCTATCTCAAGTCAAGGAGCCACAAGTTTTCCCACCTCCCTTTTGGCCTTCTGAGACAAGAGAGAGACCAATGCCACTGAAGGAAGAATGTCATCCTTGCCTTCTCCATGGATCCTTGTAGGACAGCTTGTAGAATAGTGTTAACTAGGCTTGCTCCTGCAGTTCATGTTTTTTACTGCAAATGGGCAAAGATTTAAAGCCATTTTGCAGGCAGATTCAGTAACCTGTTGGAGGAGCCTAACCCTTTCAGGATAACAGGAAGTGGATCCTTCTGAAAATATCCCATATTCTTCTACTGATATCCCAACATATTTTGCCAGATACCTGTTTTTTGCTGCAGGCATTACCTGCCTTCTGGCATTTTGGCAAAGAGCAAAGTGCCGGTCTTCAGTCTTCTAGCTGGTA
This sequence comes from Hypocryptadius cinnamomeus, assembly GCA_013400635.1. NCBI lineage: Eukaryota > Metazoa > Chordata > Aves > Passeriformes > Zosteropidae > Hypocryptadius > Hypocryptadius cinnamomeus. Next base: position 37,482 of record VYZP01036072.1, read on the forward strand.
GCAAGCTGATTTACCACCAGAATTCCTTACTGAAGTCTGGAACTGATGGCCTTTTGAGAAGCCTGCCTCTTGGCCAAATCCCTAGCAACTGCTTAGTGCAGGAAAAAAAAGCACATGAGTGATAGAGAGAGGTAGTTAGGACCCTTACTGTGACAAAAATAAATAAATAGAGCAAGACTTCAAGGATGGTACCAGGGCCTACTGCAGTACACTGCTACCAAGACCTGACTGCGCTCTGGTTCTGAGTCCCAGCTGGAGCATCTCTCTACGTTGTAGACAGGGAGGTACCATTCCAAAGGACGGGGCACTGAATCAGGTTGTTCAGAGAAACTGTGGATGCTCATCCCTGAAAGTATTCAAGGCCAGGTTGGAAAGGGGCTTTGATTAATCTGCTCTAGTGGAAGGTGTCCCATGGCACTATTCCTGATATAGGTCAGGATGTCATTGGTCTTCTTGGCCACCTGGGCACACTCTGGCCCCATGTTCAGCTGCTCCCAACCAACACCCCCAGATCCTTTTCACTAGAGAAGCTTTCCAGCCATTCTGCCTTCAGCCTGTAGCACTGCATAGAGTTGTTGAGACCCAACTGCAGGAGCCAGCACTTCATGTTGTTGACCCTCATTTCACTGACCTCAGCTCATTGATCCAGCCTGTCTAGACCCCTCTGCAGAGCCTTCCTGCCCTCCAGCAGATTCACACTCCCACCCAAATGGGTGTCATCTTTGAACTATCTGAGGGTGCACTCAATCCCCTTGTCCAGATTGTTGATGAAACTTGTTGCCTCCGCCTCCACTGAGCTGACTGCCCAGGTGATAGGGCATTATTACATCAGTCAAAAAAAATTTCACAGCCAAAGGAAAACCACAACAGTTGGAAGTTTCTTTCATTCTTTCATTCTAAAAGTGCTTACTGTAAACAGAGGAAGAAAACTTCTAGAGATGTGTTGCTGGCTTACAGTTTAATTGGTGCCCTCAGTTTTGAGCCAGCACAAATCATTATTATGAGGGAAATTGCTGAGGTCAGGCTATTCAGACACTTGCTAAAGGAAAGCGATTCTGAGTGTTGCTATAGGGAATTCTCTGCAGCTTTCCTGTAGTTTTGCAGTGTACTTTACACTGACCTGCTAGAATTAAATTAACTTGCACCAAAAGTAGTTCTGTCCCTGAGCATGAAGATTGTTCATTGACACAGGTCTCTGGTGGTGCTCAGACTGGAAGGGAGTGTGCTTGTGCCTAGGATCCGGTGTTCTGGAGGAATACGATGTATTTTTCCTTCTCTGTCCTTATCCTCATTTTTAAAAATCCAGTTTTGCCTGCTTGCAAGACGTTTGACAGTGAGATCCTTCAAACTGAGGGCAGCCCTACACATGCCCACTTACTAATTTGCCCGTCATGCACTTTGCTACCCCGTACCAAAAGCAGCCATCAACCCTCCTAGTGGAGACACACACAATCCCTGAAGCCTCTCCCAGTTCACAGCCTTCTACCCTCTGCTCTTTCCCCGGCTATCTAGGAATCCATGCCATGTTTAATAAATTTCTCCTTGAGTTACCAGAAAAGCACTGCCTTTAGACAACTGCCTTTAGGCTCAGGGGACAAGGAAGAATTTGGAAAGATGAAATCCTTGTAGCTTCAGATTTGTTTAGGTCTGGACAGAGTCTGTGAGAAAGAAGACCTAAACTTGAGGAAAAGGCTAAAGGACAACTGCACTGGGTTAACGTCTGTAAATTGGAAAGCAATTTCTTGGTTTTGTCCTTTGCGTGTCCCCAGATCATCAGTGTGATAAAGAGGAGACAGAAGAGTGTGGGAAAAGGGCTGACACCCTATAGCACAACAGCTTTGGGGGATCCTGGAGGGGCAGATAACTTTCCTCAAGCTCATGGTTTTAATAATCCTAACTGCTTTTCAGATGCTTAGCAATGTGGTTTTGCTTAGTGTTTACTCTATGTGCTCCCTGCTATTTAATTTTTAAAAACCCCGCTGAAAATGTATTTCCTTTCCACAGAAAGTGCAATTAATTCTGCACATAAAATAAGGTAAAAGGTACACATGAATCATGACAATAGTATTTCATACACAAGAAGATATGCAATATGCTTGACTGGTGGTTATATAAAGACATATCTGTAGTTCACAAGTGGCTGTTTGAGCCACGCCAGGAGCACAATGCATTTCTGACTTGATGGCCCCAAGAACGTACAGCATTTCTGTGAGGCTCCTCCTCTGTCTACTCAGGGGTTTTGCCTTGTGTATCCTCTACCTTTTCCCATCTACACAATACCCTCTTGCTTGTTTTTCCCTTACAAAGTTGCTGCAAGAGTATTTCTGTCCTACTTCCACCTCAACATCAGTGCTGTCCATTCAATCATCATTCATTCAAATCATATTTCATAGTCCTTGTAAAGCTACCGAGGCCATAGGATAGGGGGCTGTTTTGCTATCTGTGTGCAGGACAAATGACTGAAATGAAGCAGCATCCTCTGAATAAGCAGAATAACTCTACAGAAGACATCAGGATTAGGCTGATTTGCTCCCATAAGGATCTCTGCTGTGTCTTTTGTTTATCTACAAAATGTACCCTGCACATCCAATTAAAGCTTCTTCAAGCTTGGGACCTTGGAACTGATCTTATTTAATACTTTCATTAACAACCTTGGCACAAGAAAATGAAAACATGCTAATGAAACAAGAGCATATCACAAGATTCAAAGGCTAGGTCAGTGCAGAGGAAGATCAGAGTATTGCACAGGTAGGCTAAGAGTAAAACAGACAGACTAAAACTCTGAAGATAATGGAGTATAAAGTCATGTATTTAGGGATTAACACCAGAACTTCTGCTAAAAACTTAGAAGCCCGTAATTTAGCAGCCAACTAGGAACACCTTATATTTCTACCATAAACACAATCATCCCTTGCTAAGGTGATGCAGGGCTGAAAAACCAAAGTTTGATGCCAAGAGGTATGAGTTATTTTCACCAGTAAAAAAGTATAGTACTAAAAGTCTTATGGGGATCTTGCTGGGATATTCTAAAGAGCTCGGGATTTTTTTGTTGAACAAAGACAAATTCAGGCTCAAGAGGTACTGAGGCTGTTTTGTTGGAGGGAAGGAGGTAGATACAAATGGACTAGCATTTAAGTTTAGGCTGCACTTGCACAGGCAGCATGAGTGAATTGTAAGGTAGGATTGCAGAATTTGATGCAGATATAGGCAACCAGACATGCTCCTGCCTTGAAATGTGCACAGAATTTGTTCTCATGCTTCAGTGAACAAGCACAGAGCCTTCCAACATCCCCTATACTGCCTTCCCCCAGCATACTTCTGCTGTTCATAATTAAAGGCAAACCTGAGAGGGGAGACAGGCCTGCAGGAACAGCTCCCTCAGAAGCTGCCATAGCAAAATGTGGAAAATTCATGTGGATCTTCCTTGCCAAATTGGACTAGACATAGCCATCTCCTTCCAACTAATGAAACACGTCTTTTTGTTCCCATTTCTCAGCTGCGGCTCCTATCCTGGTGTTTTGATATTTGATCCCATTTTTCCCCATCTGCTCATATATTCTCTCCTCCCTCACCCCAACCTAGTCCCTCTGCAAGTTGCCTATGTGTGTCTGAGGGATGAGATGAACTACAGAAGGGAATGTCTCACATCAGGCTCCCATGTTGCAACATGGGCATTAAGGAGCTCTTTTGCAATGAAGCAGCATCAATAATTCAGCAACATGAGAAGAGTGCAAAGCCCGTGGCTGAGTTGGAGCCAGGCAATCATTTGGGAACGTAAAAGATGCCAGGAACTAAGTATTCCTATGTTGAAGCTTTGGGAATATAACATAGCAAAACAAGCAGAGTTTCCAGGGATTGTGGACTTCCGCACTCCCTCCTGCATGTTGACTGACAAGCCATGTACAGAAATACATCTCTCCAGCAATGACTACAAAGACTGATGGAAGGAAGAGTGCCTCCAGAGCGCCTCCATCGATCCCAGCGCAATGCAGTCTGTGGTGCACAGCCTCAGCCACTCAGCAGAGAGCCCAACACAGCCCCATTTCCTCTGCCCACCCTTCACTGCCACCCGCAGGGTCAGCTGCCAGCCAGGAGCAGCCTAGGGTGGTTTGACCCCAGATAACAAGTGCTTGGCTCTGAGGCTGTAGGAAATACTCATCTGTGGGCTCCACTCCTTCAACTCCTACAGGTTTCTTGGAACCACTCTGAGACTCTGATGACACCACAGCTGCTCACAACTTTTTTTTTTTAATCAAAACTGGTTCAAACTTCAAGCAATGCTAAAGTCTATGGGGAAAGATTTGTTTGGACACCTTCTCAGATGCATCAAGTTGTGCTATTGTCACTGATACAAGCAAAAAGGTGGGAATACAGGTTTTACTTTTCACTCAGGCTAAAGATAAACTGCATGGTGCCTAACGATGTAGGCTACTGCTCAATGTCTTGACTAATGGTCAGGAAAAGAGTGTCAATAGGGCAAGTTTACAAGTGACACAATGTTATCTGACAGTCAAAACAGAACTCTGAGACCAGGCCGTGGAAAACCTTCATACAGACCTAACAAATGCTGGTTGAATGGACAACACAAAACAAGAAATGCCATGTTATCGAGTATAGTCTAGGACAAAATGATTTAAGTATTGATGTGGTCAGCAAAATAAGAACATGTGCACAATGCTCAGTGTCATTTTATAAAGCTGACAGATTATCAGCAAGAATTGTACTGAGAAAAGTCCTGAAAGCATTAAACCACTGTTTAAATCAATAGTCTCACCTTGCAAGCAGTGTCCAGTACCAAGCCTTCCATCACAGAGATATATGAGAAAATAAAAAGTCCACAGAGGTGTAGCTGAAGAATTTCAAAAGTAAGGACAGACTAAATGAGATGGTACAAATCCTACAATGGGTTTACAATAAAAAATCTTTAAAGAATCAATTAAATACAAAAGACACACATTCAAAACAGGCAGTATTTTTCTCTGATTTACACCAGACAAAACTCAGGCCTTATCCTTTTAAAGTGAATCAAAAGGAGCTTGTGCTCTGTGAAAACAAACACTAAATGACTCTTGATGACAATTGCCCTACTTATCACGCCCTGCAACTACTGTTCCTTCAAACAAATTAAATGGCTGTGTGCCAAGAGTAACAATAAAACAATTGCATCAGAAATAAGAAATATTCTTCTCCACCTGAAAAAAATGTATGACTTTGAATGGAAGTATATAAGTATGATGCAAAAGGGGAAAATGTAGAAAATTCAGTCCCCTAACAAATGTCACTTTATACAGTATGAAATTGAGCCCTTCATACAGGCCTGATGATCATCCATGTGCTTTCTGAGTGAACATAACCTGCTCATAATTAATATGTAATGTTTGTCTTGATCCATTAGGAGTAATCTTCAGTCATTATGAATATTCATCAAATTGTTCTCATATTTGTAGACTTTGGCTTATGCTCAGTCTATTTCATTTTATTTAGTTGCTTAAGGATCTGGAAACAGACACTTTCAGAATCTCAGTGAGATGGGAAGAATCATTCCCTAGAAGTGTTTTCCACAAGTTAAACAGAGATGCTGGGGATACTATGCTCAAAAATCCAGTAATTACTGGAGAGAAATCCAACTCTGTCTTTCTGTGGGGCATCCTAACCAAGTCTTGGAAAACAGAACTGACATCTCCAGTATACACACTTCTCTTTATCTTTAAAAGAGACCTTATTTCAGCCTTTCAGTACATACAGGGACATACAAGAAAGATGGAGAAGGACTTTTTACCAGGGCCTGAGCAACAGGACAACAGTTTTAAACTGAGAGTTTAGATCAGACATAAGGAAGACATTTTTTATGATGAGGGTATTGAAGCATTGGTATGCATTGTCCAGAGAAGTTGTGGATGCCGCAGCCATGGAAGTGCTGAAGGACAAGTTGGATAGGACTTTAAACAACCAGGTCTAGTGAAAGATATTCCTGCCTATGGCATGGAGGTACTTTCATTCATACTATAGAAGCATGTTTTGGTTTTTTTTCCATGAGAAAAGTTTTGCAATCTTCTTCTTTAGGATAAGAATTCCTGAAGAGTTTGAAAGAATAGGACATTTGTTTCCTGTTATCATCATATTGCAAAAGTTCAATTGTTGTCTCCTTATTGCAAAAGTTCCATACCTTCTTGGTGTTTTCTCGTGGGCAGCTCCCCAGAGCACTAACTCTGTCTTCCTCGCAAAGTGACTAACTCACTCCAATTCCCCACAAAGCAGCCAACCCACTCTTTTATAGCACTCTTCTTCTTATTGGTCACAGCTGTGGCCTGTTAAAGTCAGGCCTGTTCCTAATCATTTGGTAATTGGCCCAGCTGCAACTCCTTAGGGGTGAGATTACTTTCTGCACTATCTTTATTTTTTTATATTCCATCCCCCCCAGTTTCCTACCTAGCTGTGATGACAGTAGCATGGGTACAATAAAGCAAGCTGGTCAACCAATCCGCCTCCAATATCATACCCAGGAGAGTAAGAAACCATCCCTCCTGGAAAACATTTGAATGAAATAGCTAATAAAGGTGGTAATCTGTGACAATAGAAAAAAAACCCTATGAAATATTTGACACATTTAATATAACATTTTATGTTCTATTTCCCCTAATATTTCCAAAACTTTCACCTTAATTATCTTATTATTTTAATGATCCATGCACAGCTTTTAAGCTCAGGTAAATATGTATAGAAACATTGTATTTAAAAAGGAAATAAGGCAAATTCATAGAAATGCCTGTTCTTAAGAAGGGGAGCAATGCTAACTACATAACATCTGAACATTCACATACACTTTACTGAAGGTTACACAAACAACAATAATTTGAGGAACACCATAAAGAAGCAGAATGAAATAAATACTGGCATTTGCTTACAGCTGTTCTGTGTGCTCTATCTGGAAGTCTCCAGTGTTCAAACACATGGAAATTAGATGTGAAAACTCCTCCCAGCATCAATGTTTAACACTGTGAACATCTAGCACCTTCAGACTAAACTCCTCATGTACTCATCCATGGCTCAGGACCACATCTGAATCTCCCTGTACAGAAGGGTAACTCCTGCTGCAGAAATGGCTTTATCTGACAACATCAGCATGTTACCATGCTCTCTACCTTGTAAGCATAGCTCTTCAACAGAAATCTCTGCTCTCTCATATGCAGTAGAACATGAAAATAGGGAAAGGAAGGTTGCATCTCTCATTTGGTTTTTCTGGAAGACAAAACCTCACACTGGTAAGTTCAACCCACCAATGCAGGAGGCAACCTCACACTTAGCCTCGTCTGAAGCTTTTTTCCTTGCTTGTAGCTCCATGGACACTCACCCTGTGTACCTGAAACTTCCTACAGCATTAATGCAAGTAATTAAGTGATATCATTTGCATTATCACAGGCCATCATTAAGCAGTTTATCTATAATGATGGCAGACAAGTACAACAGTGATAAAATATTTCAGTAAAGCAAAGATGCAGTATGTTAACTGCCAAAATTAATTAACTTACTAAAGATGTAATAGTGCCCTGTTCTTGGCTTGTCAAAGGGCATTTCAGCCTAAAATATGTATATATATGCATATGCTATGCCCTTCTTCCACTGAATAATTATTTATTCTTCTTATAAATCATGATTAATAGTGTACCAGATAGATAATCATAAGTAGTGAGACATTTAATATGCATTTTTCATAGTCCTCAGACTTCTGATTTTTGTACATGGAAGACAGGGCTGAGTCCCAATTAAACTCACAACCAAGAACCTTGTCATTAGCAATCGTATGGAAAAATTCAATACATACACATCCTATTGCCACATTGAGCTGATGGAAGAGCATTAACTTTTCCAAACCAAAATATCTCACCTTCGAACAAATTTCTGAGGGCTACTCCACAATTAATTTCAGTCTGTAAAATTCAGATGAGAAAGGATAGTTATATTACATCTTCCCACAGGTATCTCTACTTAACCACTTGACTGCCTTCCTTCCATCTCTATCCTTTTTGTCTTCTCCCTTTCCTTACTTTATCCTTATGGCTGCTCTACACTGGAAATAGTCTGATAATCATAGTTTGTTGTTATTGCTCCCCTAGCATGCACTGTATTTCAGAATAAAAGTGGCTTTCTTTATATAGTGGAGTTTCCATGTAAGGAATTACCCCAGTTTATAATTATACCAGTTTATAACTATACTATAATTACCCCAGGTATAACTATCTATTCACAATTTACCAGTCAGTTTACCTGTATAGATGAACACTTGTCCTTCAGACATCCATCAGTCTTAATATTATATGACACAGGAAAAAAAAGTACATTTAGATTATACATAGAAACAATACTAGCACTTTCAGATCAAATGCTTGTCTATTTTTCAAACTGTTAATTGATATAGTAAGAGATATTACCTCTCTGCACCAGCTTTGCCTGCTGGCATCCCTAGCCCATCACAAAACCAACAGGAGTGGCCTGCAGTGACTTGCCTGCAGGACCCAAGGCTTTCTCAAATCATGCTCCCAACTAGAATTCCAATGCCCCCTCTCCTGTCCCCGCTGTGTCACTTGGCTGACTGATGCCCCTTCTCCCATTTGAACATGCTCTTACGGCTATTGCAGAGGAAAGAGAAGAAGAGAGAAAAAACAAGAAGTGCAGAGGTCAAACACAGACAGGGCTCTCCCTGAATTCACTAAATCTTTATGAAACCTGAAGACTTTCCAAGTACCAGTGCATCTTTATGCATTTTGGTCTTATTCCCTAGTGCCCCTTTCCCATCCAATACTTCTCATTCCCTAAAAGGCACACTAAATGTGTGCAGTGTTAGTGCTCTCTGACCTCTCCATATCATTTTTGCCTTGCACATCCACCCTCACTACCTGTTTCTCATTTGTCAATGATGACCATTGGCAAAACGGCAGAAGAACCAAAAATCGATACCAAGCTATTGCAATGCAGACATTTCCTGAAACCAGCAATCTCATAGCACTACGATAAACTGTTAATGGATGAGCCATTTTAATGGTCCACTCCCATAAACTGGGTAATTTTTCTTAGATAAAAGCAAGACATATAATTAGAAAAGGGAACTAGTTACTTGTAATGAAAGAATAATCAAATCACCATTAAAAGGACATGAGCTACATTTGTCTTAATTCTAGGGGCCCTCCTGTTGCCTCCAGATAGGAGGATAAAATTTACTTGACAGTCTGAGTGACTTTTTCCAGTTGTATTTGTTCATGCAAAAGGGGACCTTTTATCAACCTTTAGCAGAGCAAGTTGCATGTAACTGAACAAAAGCCATTAAAAGGCTATTTGCTTCATTTCCATAAAAAAAGGACACACCTCAACTTCGAGGGATACCATGAACTCCAGCTGGCTCCTGTCCTCCCACTTGCAAGACTGAGCCAGTGGAAGTAAAAGAGTAGCCCACAGAAATCTGCAAAAGCTCTTTGTCCAGCTAGACCAGTGCAGGGTATTCCTGGAGAGGAATCCCATATGGGACTCTACCACCTGTGTCTCTTGACAGCTGCAGCACAGTGAGGTCCCAGGGCTTTGGATCTACTTCACAAGAGGTTCACTGGACCTGCTTAGGACCAAAACAGACAAACCTGCATTTTAATGCCAACAGCACAAAAAAGGGAATGGTTCTGTTTAGCCAGCATCCTCCTTCCCTTCCTCACAGGCCAGCAGGAGGAAAGGAAAGCTCCCTGAGGTAGGGAGATGGCTCACCCTGGTAACACAGGCTTGACTCTGGTCCCCATAGCCTACTGCACTCTCCAGTACCATATGCCACAGAAGGAAAGGATACAGAGAAACCCTGTCATGTTCAATAAGGTTATGTATACTGCACCTCCCAGTATTAGTGGAATCTAATATCAATTACTGAAATGGTAGGAGGGAAGAGCGTCAGACAAAGGCTGAGACACTCCTATCAACCATGATCAGTAGCTGCCTCAGCACATCAGATTACAGCAGCATTTACCTTGCAGCAGATATCAATATTAATCAATACCATCCTTTACAAGCAATGACCAAACCAGTCCCAGCATGGAGATACACTTATCCTGAAGCCACTTAGACCAGACAAATGGCACCCAGCAGCAAAACTGAGGTTCAGTACCATCCCCCCACGCTGACAGTCACCTTCCTAACCCAAGTATACCTTGATCCCTCTTCTCCCAGCAGAAGAAAACTATTTGCATAAAACAGCACCCACTATTAGCTACACATTCATCACCATCTTCAGAGGCCTGTCCTCTAGAGCAATTACACCAGCAATGAGCAAGCCATGCAAGTATTTTCAAAAATTTAAGAAGTCCTGTGGCCTCCTCACAGCACAGCAGACAGAATATGGAATCAGGCTACTGTTTAAAGAGCTTGATCCCACTGACTCACATTTATTTGTCACTTAACTGGACTCTGATGATGCTTTAGCCTCTTAAATGGGTGACTTTCTATTTTTAATGTAAGAGCACTTGTGCCACCCTCTAGCACCTTTAAGATATGAGAAAAAAATACAAGGGTAACAAGAGATCTTATCCTTTCATTCCTAAGTCCCCCAAACAAGTGCAAGATAAACAAATTTAAGTAAATTTAAGTTTTATCTAGAAGAGTCATGACCACTGGTTTAGTTCCTCTCCAAAGGCTTAAGTACACATCAGTCTATATGAACACACTTAGAATGTTTTTCATGTTTTAGCTAGAATGGTTTAGCTGTTTTTCACAGAGAAAATCAGACGGAATTCCAGTTTTGTCCAGGATGACACACTTTATTACAATTTGATTATCAAAGAATTCCAACACCTGCAACCATCAGTGGCACCTTTAAACTCTTCAAGAAGTTGGTCAGATGGAAGCTAAGTCTTACACTGGTTTCATGGAAAATTAACCAAACATGGAAAACATAAAGAGAAAACTCAATTTTAATACCCTCAGCTGTCATCTTAAAATTTGCCTGCAGAATTTCCTTAAGACTCCAGCTCTCATATAAGACTGCTGAATGTCTAGGCCTCCTAAGCAAGTCTTCTTCTCTGCCCAGAAGTTTCAGTAAAAGTTGGAACAACAAAGGAAGGGCAGAGGGTGCAAATACAGAAAGAATGACAGCAGAGGAACAAGTGTACAGGCAGGAGCTGAGCAGAAGGCAGGAATCAGAAGGTGATGAGATGGGATAGCAGTGTAAGTTAGGGGGCTGATAATAAGGAGAACATTACAGGAAGAGTATGGGAGCAAGAGAGAAAATACCTTAACCACCAGAACACAGGGCCTTAATAAACATAAAATACGTTCTCTGGCCACTAAGTGAACAGACACAAGATTAGTTGTAAAGAATCTCCATCCCACCCAAGGCAGGACACAAAATGAGCAAGTTTTTCTACTGCTACCCATGACAGGACTATTTTGGATAGTTCAGGAGCATGCTGCATATCCAAAGAGCTCACTCATACTGTTGTTCAGTGGTAGTCTGGGTAAATCCCATGACAGAAGTCTGTTTTGGGGGGTTGTTTGTGTGTTTAGCTTCATTCACAGTGCTATATGTTTGCTTGGTGAGATGCCCCTCTCACCTGCTGTACCTGTTGTACAGACAGTAGGAAGGAAACTCCTGCCTGCACCATCTCAACCTCCTTTGCTGTAGAGATGGAAAGCATTTGATGGAGGGGCCTGGTTCTGCTGAGAAAAAGCAAGAAAAGTCTCATAGCAAATAACAGAGGCTCTAGAAAACTGTTTTCTAACTCTGTTGTAAAGTTCACACGTAAGTCTGAGGAATTTGCATTATATGTGTTCCTCATTTTTCTCCCACACCCCAATTGAGTAATTTGTGGTGTGAGGTGCTAAGATGCTGAATGTGAGTAGGTGCATCTGAAGCCAGTGGGAGGTGGACTTTCTCTACATATGCAAAGTAGCATAAAGCATTTACCACCCTGGAAATGAAGGTCTTTGATACGGTATTTACCACTTGGGAAATTAAGGCTTAAATTTCTTCATATAGGTATCCAGAAGTGTTGATATTTTTAATTTCCTGCACACAAGACAGAATTATGCCAACCATTTCATAGTGGTGACAAGGGTAAAGTCCTTAATGGTCAGTAAGATTATAGCACTCCTGAAATGCTCTACAGGAAATTAGGTTTTTTAATTCAATAAAGGATAATGTTATGCAGTAAACTGTACATTAAAGTACACATGGACTGAGCATGTATAAGAATATGTAATAAGCAATAAAAGAAACACAGATATGGAAAGCTTCTGGAGCTTACTGTCCTGCTATCCCAGGCAACTACATCACACAAGCACTTTTATAAACTCATCAGGCTTTGCTTCCTAAGTGGATAGGCTTCCTGCCCTCAGCACAGGGAAACTGTCTCATGGCCTCATTGCTCTGAAAATTCCAAATCTTCTAAGTTACAGTCTAAATTCATTACTGACCATTTTACACACATTTGTCTTCCATTTAAACAACAATTCTATATCCATGCCATTTACTCATCCTTTGAGACGACATCAAATCTCCTCTTAACATTTATTTTTCTCATCTAAACACAAGAAATTCTTCAAGCCCCTTCTCTGAAAAGCTCCCCAAAGGACAACATTCCTACTCAGCAACAGGATTCTTCTGGGGAAATAAGCTCATGGCTATGTGATTAAAATTGATATTGCTGGGCCAGCTTATGGCATGTTAGCCCACAAGACCCAAGACTGAAAAGCAAGGAGCACAGAGGGGGTTTGAAGCCAGAAACACACAGGCCACACAGCTGCTCTGCACACATACATCAGACTCTGCATCGTGCATGGAGTTCAGTCAACATCCATCACACTGCTCTGTGCACACAAACTGCTCTGCTCAGCACTTCCCAACTCTTAACTTGGTTCTGTATTTCTTAATGCAGCCTCTCAATAGGTGGGAGAGAGACAGGAACTGTTAGGAGGGTAACTCAATATCTTCCCCTTTCTGAGGTGAATCAGTGAAGGAAGTAGCCTCAATTAAGTCAGCTGTCCTTCCTCAAATAAAACATACCCACTCATGCCTTATAGGTGGAATGGTTAGTTGATAAAGACATGGTGCTAATAAAAAAGGTTTTGTTACACAATTGGTCAATTTTGGTCTTTACTTCATGTAAATGAAGATAATTAATAGGGACTAATGAAAATGAGAACATATCCTACTAACAAGGAAGAACAAATGGGCATCCTAAAACTGTAGCAAGTCACCAAGAGGTAACTTCTGAGGGAGACCCAGAGCAGTTTCTGAGTTTCATGAAATTTGAAAATGTTGTTATCTATTGGTCTATTTTTTTTTTAATAAAGCAATGTTTCCCAAATTCAAATGACAAAGAAAAGTGTCTTGTTCACAGCACAGCTCAAATTTCCACATACATAATCCCAGTCCTAGTCCAAACACAGACCAAGAGCTTTATGAGTTGAGACAGTAACATCCTGAGATTGATTCAGAGAATTCATCATCCCATCCGGATGCTGAAGTTCCTCAGTATGACTATATTTGGTGATGCTGAAAACAAAGGTGAGAAATCTCATCACTTGACGCACAGACTTGGTACTGCACAGACACTGGGGAACCTGACCTCGCCTGAGCCCTGATTCACCAGATGCATTTGACCCGATTTGTATGGCAAGACCAACACCACAAACCCACCGTGTCCTCACCATATCCTCTGAGGCTCAGGCAGCGTGAGTGCACACAAGTCATGCATCTACTCAGCCAACGTTTTGGACCTACATATGGCCATAGGTGCCTCACCTTTATCGGCCACGGGTGGGTAACACGCTACTATGGTATGTCATAGCATGGTCTGACCTCTGGAGAATTAAGGTGAAATCAAGAGGATGAAAACAAACAAATATACTGATCGTTGCTTATGGGAAATGCTGCCCTCACCCGCGTGGGCCTCCGGGAACACGTACTCGGGAAGACGAAGCCCCGCAGTGCCCGTACTAGACCCCGCCGGCTCCCGGCACCTGGCGGCGGCAGCGCCCGGACTTCGTCCGCTCCGCTCCGCTCTGGAAGGGCCGCACGGCCGCTCCCAGCCCTGCCGCGCCCGAGCCGCCGCAGGGCCGGCCGGGCAGGGCCGGGCTCGCCGCCCGCTCCTGCGGGAGCTCC